>OY740805.1:31334485-31389485 GCA_963514005.1 Raja brachyura
ATTATTCGTTGGCCTGTTTGCCCAGTGTTATTGTTGTTTCAAATTTACTCGTAATGATATTAATGATTTACTGATAATGAAATATTGCTGCAAAAGTGTTCCCTGCATCACCCTATCAGGAGTTTAAATATTTTCTTTTCCCTTCTTTCCAAAGTTGACGAATGGACATGGCACTTGCGAACTGAGCATTGTTTTCTGCCCATGGATGTATTCTAATCAACTGAATATATTCTGCTTCAGTTTACTCCAGAATTGCCGCCTGTACTGTTCGAAAATAAGAAGTTCACAACAAAAGCGAAGACAATTCTGCCACCCGTCATTCGGAGATCTATTAGTCGGGAAATCCTTTCATATAAGATGGCGAAATAGAGTTTGTAGCTTTTTGAATTATTGTTACTCAGGAGGATTATAGGGGAAGTCGACGGTTATTCTGAGTTGATCTGAAACATAGCTGAATTGGAGTCAGAAAAGGCCCATGGTGCACACGAGACTGTAGATGCTGGAATCTCGATTTAAAAAAAAAACTCAGAGTACTGGAGAAAATCAGCGGCCCGCGCAGTACCTGTGGAGGGAAATGGACATAAGATGTTTCGGGACGGGGGTCGCCTTTTGTCTAGAGAAGTGTGCAGAAAATAATTCGTGTATGCTTTACCCTTCACAAAATATCTGTTTTTATTTTGACTCGCCGCCGAACACTCCCAGTCTTTTGATTTTTGCTCAAAATTCCAACAGTTGCAGTCTCGTGTGTTTCATTTGGATATTCCCCCAATTAATTATGCTTTCATGATAGAGACATTGCAGTAACAAAAAATACCACGGCAATGCTTGCGCTTCAGTCTGTTCAAGTGCTCGTAATTATCACAAAAAAAGTTCAATGGTACGTCGACGAAAAACACATCATGAATATATGAACATAATTATATTTTCTTGGGCTAGATTACAAGATCTCACACGGATGAGGACCAAGGTCTTGGAACAGCGACTGTACCAATCACCAAATCAAGTCAATTTGAATATTGGAAACGAGAAAAGAATATCTTCGTTAAATCGAGCGGTCGAGGTTAAAACATACACCGTGTATCATATTGTTCTTCACAGGAAAGGAAACAGAAGTATATACTGAATATACGATAAGCCGCGAAAGGCAACTGCGACCTGTGTAGCACATGGGAAAGACTTTACGCAATTTCTTCATCAGATGTTAAAATCATCTGAAAAGGTACATGAATAGGGTAGGTTTAGAACTATTTGAGCAAAACATAGGCAGATGGGACCAGTACTGATAGTGTCGATGGTGTATGGTGTCGGGGTGGGCATGTTGAGCCGAATAGTCGCTATATGACTCAAAGACAATAGTGAAATTTGTATCGTTGGAATCCAGTGATAGGGCTTTTTAACGTCTGAACAAAATAGCATCGCATGAATGTATATAGCTCCCGAGGAATACCATTCCAGTTTGTCAAATATTGGACACCTTTATTGGTCGTGTAGAGGCTTACAGTGTAACTGCTGCTGCTGGCGCCGACGGCTGCCACGGTGTACTGATCTTTCCTGGTGTGTATGTGTTTGTCCGTTTGTGTCGTCTGTGGAAACCATACAAAATGACTTTCACGAGAGTGGTACTCATTAACATCGGATATACAGTACCTCTAAACATCGTTCCGGAATTCTCTCACTCTCAGTATTATCTGAACATACTCGTCGGCGGGGCTGTGGCTGCGTTCAAGATCATGAGACGGAGGAGGAAGCACTCAAGGGGATGTCCAACTTGGGCGACCTAATCTGCGAGTTTAGAAGAGTGTCTTGGACCTTCAAACTCGCAGCAAGGTCGACACGTGGTTCTAGGAGGTCCTATGAGGTCGTTGCAACTCTCCTTCATGCTCGAGGGAAGTTCCCGTATACTCGCGGCCTCAGCGAGTAAAATGTGGTCGGCATGGGTCTTTTTAACTCGTAGTGCAGTGGAGTGGGGTCGCTATTTGGTTAAAGGCAGTCCTAGGCAGTCCTAGGCAATCCTCTTCGCAGCCCGGGCATTTTGATTGGCTCACTGGTGTTTCAGGACCAAGGAAGACGTATCGGTAAGTAAAATGCCCGCTAAGCTTTATTATACATTTCCTTCCTACCATTCCTCCCCCCCCTTCACCACCCCTTCTCCCCTCCTTCTTTCCCCTTCTGCCCCCTTGTCTCCCCTTCTCTCCGCTTCTCTTCCCTTCTCCCCCCCTTCTCGCCCCTTCTCTCCCCTCTCTGTCCTTCTCTCCCTTCCTCTCCCCCTCTCTCCCCCTTTCTCCCTTTCTCTCTCCCGCCTCCGCAGTCCCTAAAGGACTTACCGTACACTGTAGCCGCCATTTACATTCCTCTTCATCGCGCAGACAGCGCTCCCCCGCGTCCCTGGCCCCCCACCTGTGTTTGTGTGTGCGGTTAGTCGATCCAGCTCGCGGTTTCAACGCGGACGGTCGATCCAGCACGTGGTTCGGTCGATCCAGCTGGAAGCTTTCCAGACGAGTGCCCACGAGCTTGAAAGTCGAGGACACTCTTCTGGACTCGCGGATTAGGTCAGCCAAGTGGGACAGCCCATTCACCCGCTTCCGGCGACGAGAATCGCGCACACCACTCCCAAGCACGTTCCTGGCAAGCGTACGCTATCTCAATAAGAAAGTGAACGAACTGCACCTACGACGGGCAAACAAGGACTTCTCTCCACCGCTGCCCTGTGCTTCGCCGAGACATGGCTGTGTGAATCAACCCCAGACAGCGCGCTGTAACTGGTAGTCTTCCAAATGCACAGATCAGACCGCGACGTGGACGCAGCAGGGAAATCAAGAGGCGGTGTAATATGCTTCTATACCAACCAGGCCTAGTGCAGCGACATCACGATACTGTCAAATTTCTGCCCTCCCAACCTAGAATCCCTCTTTAGAAACTGCAAACCCTTCTGCTCTCCGAGTGAATTTAACTCATCTATTATCGCTGGAGTTTACATCTCCCCCTCCCATGCCTGCGTTATCGAGGCACAGACACAACTCGCTGACCAGATAATGTGGTTAGGGAGTGACTCCCCGGACTCCATGGTCACTGTTCTGGGGACTATACAAAGCTAACCTCAGCCGTGACCTTCAAAAATACAGACTTCATGTTACCTGCCCCACCAGAGGGGAGAGAACACTCGATCACTGTTATACGGCAATCAAGAACGCATGTCGCCCTCTTCGCCGGGCGGGTCTGGGTCTCTCTGCTCATTGTCTAGTTCACCTTTTTCCGACCTACAGTCAGAAGCTAAAAGCTGCTAAGCCTGTGGTCAGAACAACGAAAAGGTGGACAAGCGAGAGCATTGAGAACCTACAATCCTGCTTTGACTACATGGATTGGAATGTGTTCAGGGAAGCAAGCACAAGCCTCGATGAATATGTGGACACTGTATCATCATATGTCAGCTTTTGTGAGGACAGTTGCATTCCAACTGGGGCCCGGACGTGGTTCAACAAAGACAACCCCTGGTTTACTGCAGAACTTGGACAGCTCCGACAGTGTAAAGAGGAAGCCTGCAGGAGCGAGGATGTAGACCTCCACAGACAGGCAAAGTACAAGCTGAGAAAAAGAATCAGAGCTGCCAAGGAAACGCACTCTGATAAGATGAGGAACAAGTTCTCAGCCAGTGACTCTTCTTGAGTTTGGAAGGGCTTGCAAGAAACCACCAGCTACAAGAGGAAAGCCCCCCGCACTTTGGACAATCATCAGCTGACCAACTGACTCAACGAGTTCTACTGCATGATAGACAAGCAGAAACGTAACCCTGTTATCCCCTCCCCACCCCCCACCAACCAACGCAGACAGACCCAAGTCTGCAAGGAATGCACCCTGGCAAGAATCCAGTGTCAAAAGACTCGACCCTTTCTCACCCCAACCAACACTTCACACCCACTCACAGCCTGACCCCATTCTGCGAAGATCGACCCTTCTACACCAACTCCTCCGCATTCACCACTTCATACCTACTTAAAGCAAGACTCCATACTGAAAAGACGGGACCATTTCCCACCAACCCCTTCCTATTCAACACTTCACACCCAATTACCCACCCTCTCCGTGCTGCACAACAGCACTTAAAAACATAGAAACATAGAAAATAGGTGCAGGAGTAGGCCATTCGGCCCTTCGAGCCTGCACCGCCATTCAATATGATCATGGCTGATCATCCAACTCAGTATCCTGTACCTGCCTTCTCTCCATACCACCTGATCCCATTAGCCACAAGGGCCACATCTAACTCCCTCTTAAATATAGCCAACGATCTGGCCTCAACTGCTTTCTGTGGCAGAGAATTCCACAGATTCACCACTCTCTGTGTGAAAAATGATTTTCTCATCTCGATCCTAAAAGATTTCCCCCTTATCCTTAAACAGTGACCCCTTGTCCTGGACTTCCCCAACATCGGGAACAATCTTCCTGCATCCAGCCTGTCGAACCCCTTAAGAATTTTGTAAGTCTCCATGAGACCCCCCCTCAATCTTCTCAATTCCAACGAGTACAAGCGAGCACTTCTCCGTCATCAGAAATAAAATAGAAGAGGTGGGGAAGCTGTTTAGAAGACAATTCCCCCCTCTACTCTCAAGCTCTGGGCAGAACAACAGGCACCGGTCTACACAAACATTTTCAACCAGCCCCTGCAAACTTGCATTGCCTCTGCCTGCTTCAAAGACTCCACTATTGTCCCTTAATCCAAAAAGGCAAGGATTACTGGTCTTTATGACTACCGATCTGTCGCACTGAACTCTGTAGTTATGAAGACCCTTCAAAGGCTTGTACTGGCCAAGCTGAAAAATATCACGAACCACCTGCTGGACCACCTGTTTTTGTATATCTGGCCAATAGATCTGTCGATAACGCAGTCAACCTGGGCCTGAACGTCAGCCTCCAGCAACTAGACCACCAGGTGACTTATCCGAAGGTTTGTTGATTTTAGATCTGCATTCAACGCCATTGTGCCAGAGCTACTACACTCCAAACCTTCCGACTTGCCTGTGCCTGAATCCCTGTCAGTGGATCACCGGCTTCCTGACAGATAGGAAGCAGCATGTGAGGCCGATAAACCACATTTCGAACCCGAAACCCCTCAGCATAGGAACACCACAAGGCTGCGAACTCTCCCTTCTTCTCTACTCTCTACATCAATGACGGCACCTGCACTGACCCCTCTGTCAACCTTCTCCAGTTTTAGGACGACAGAACCCTGATTCGGCTGATCCAGAATGGGGTGGAATCTGCAGCTGGCGCAGAAGTGACACAGCTGGCGACCTGGTGCCAACACAACAACCTGGAGCGCAATGCTCATTAGACAGTGACATTGGTAATAGACTTTAGCAGAGCCCCCCCCCCCCCCCCCGCCCATCATGGCCTGGTTTGGATCAGCCACCAAGAACGACAACCGAAGGCAGCATCGAATCGCCCGATCAGCTGAGCAGGTTGTTGACTGCAACCTTCCCCCCATTGATGAACTGACGAAGAGCCAGAGAGCGAGCAGGTAAGGTCTTCTCTGACCCCTCTCAGACTGGCCACAAAGTCTTTTAATCACTTCCCCCTGGAAGGCGTGACCAGACTGTCAAAGCTGCTACTGTCAAACGTAAAAACCGTTAATGTCCACGAGTAGTTGCTCGGCACAATAACCAAAAATCTGTAGCCTCCTTTTATTCTGGTATTTCATTTAATTCACATGTTTAATCAATTATGTTTTATTTTTAATGTCTAATGTATCGTGAGTCATCCTAACTGCCACTGTATGTCGCTTGCGGGCGGAGCAACAAGGCAAATTTATTGTGTGTGAATACTTGGCCAATACACCTATTCATTCATTTATTCAGTCATTCATTAATCAATTAATTCATGTAATTATTTATTGATTGATTAATTCATTCATCCTTTCTAAAATACCACAATCGCACGCGAAAGAGTACATCATGTAATAACAACTAGTACAGAGTAAGGTGTCCAGGCCGCTGAAGAGGTCCCCCTGCTCCGACGTCGGACATACATCACCCCGGCGAGCATCGGGCCGCCCGTAGCGGCGACTGAGGAGGGCTCGGGGAGGCCCCGACCAGGGGGAATAGTGGGGAACATTAGAGGAGGAGGACTGACTTTGGTGCCTCCACTCACAGTGGGAAACTTTGATCCTGCTGTATGGGGATGTGTTATGTTGAATTCTATCAACTCTGTTGTGTTCTTTATTTTAGCTGTATGACTGTATGGTGATTACATTTCACTGTGCCAACTGGCACATGTGACAAATAAATGTATCTTGTATCTTGTATCTTGTATCATGAAAGACGCCATTAGTTACCTATCAATATAACACCCCCTCCCCAAATTGCCACTGCGCAGATCTCAATCTCCAACAGGCTTTATGCTGGAGTATATCAATACAAGAAGACGAATGGGAAACTGTTCAACCCATGCATCCTTGATCCAGAACCAAGTTCACTTCGATTTCAGTCATCAAACTCCAGCATAACAGTGCACGTCAGTGCATGCACAGCATTGGAGGACGGGATCCAAGTCGTCGTCAGCTTGATTAATTAAAACTATGAGAAAACGAGCATTTGGTATCCACAGAAACAACCTACCCCTCTTGACAACATTGTCATCGAAAATACATGCGCATTTATTGAAACCTGGTATTATAAGCCACGTTTTATATCTCAACAGCCAACCTTCAACAAAGAGAGATGTAGCAATAAAACTGCATTGTAACTTCCAGTGAAATCCGGAGGAAATTCGTATTTGAAGATCAGCTTTCAAAATCATACGACACGGCTCCCGGCGCTGCTAAACACTGTTATGCTATGGAATACGAGCAGCAAGCATCTGAGAGCACTGGATAGATACCAGTAACCCTGATTCTGCAACAACCTCAAACGTATTGACACATAAGCAAACAGACGTTAACAATCTCTCCCAGCCCAAATGAGGACACGATAACATCCAATCGGTTCTGTGGGTGGGTGATATCCATTTGCCGATACACGATATTTAGTGCTCTCTCATAGCAATAAATTAACAGTTGAGTAGTGTAAATTATAATATGTTCGAAAAAAGTTCATATGGAATTGTGATATCTGCGACGGCTCATTTGCCTGCCTTTCCCGTTATTATTTGAATTGGGGAACTAGTATGTTAGATGCCATTGGCAACCGAGTGCCCGTTTCACGGGACCATATTAGAAGTCCCAATACTTTGTCAAAGGACGGCTTCAACTCCCAAATTATACAGGTTCCCATGCAATAATCCCAACCTCTGACTGAGTATCCTGTTCCATATTTGACTGAAATATCAGCCGCATATCCGCAGAACTGGAATAAAATCAGACTTATTTGTCCCCGTGGGGCTTTCCAAGAAGTTGTGGAAACATTATAATTGTTTGTAATCAGGTTTTGTACCTCGATTCAGCAATTCGGTAATTCAAGGGACAGAATAATGCTTAAGCGCCTTCGCCTGATCCCGTTCATTCCCCCTCAATGATACTCCGTCATTTCCCTTCCCTTTAGTGAAAATGGACACGTGATGTTTCGGGTCGAGACCCGACTTCAGATTCGGAGTTACTCCGGAATGTTGTGCCTATCTTTGGTATAAACCAACATCTTCAGTCCGTTTTTATTAGTTCAAATCACGACTGGAAGAATAATAGGTTATGCTAATTTCGAATCATTTCGATTTTTAATTGGACCTCCTGCGCAGAGTGGCATCTACTGGTGACAAAAAAACTACACTCCAGTGGAAGATTAATTTGCTGATAACCCTGTTACTGTTATTCTTCAGAGGAGCGTATAAACAATCACCTGTATATAATGCACTATATGTTAAAATGAAAAAGGTGACTTGAAAAATATTATGTCAGAGAGCTTACAGTGATACAACCCTGAATTTCATTAATTTGTTGAATGTCTTCCGATATCGGTATTTTAACTTTAATTTTCCAACAAAGCCGAAGGCGGAAGAAAATTATCAGATACAGCCAAATACGTCGATAGTACATGCCGCAGAAGTCGACTGATCAATTGTGCATGAATTGTTTCGAGCAGATGAATACTAATCGTGTACTGTTTTGTTCACCGATAAATGAAATCACGTTTGATCCAGCAGAGAATACGGGAAGCAGTATTGGATTCCTAATTTATATCTAAAATATTAACTGAACTAAATTTGAACAGACACGCGCATTCATACTCATACACAAGCATACACATGCACACCTACGCATACACACAAACGCACACACACATACGCGCACACACACACACGCGCGCACACACACGCACACACACACGCACACACACGCACTCACACACGCACACACACACACACACACACACACACGCGCGCGCACACACGTACACACGGAAAACATGTGAAACAATTATCTGTTGAAAAAAAATCTTGATTTTCAGCTATTTCTGGTCATGAAAGTACAAGAATAAGTCCCATTATTAGGATGATGTCAATCCTTGAAGCTAACCACAACGCAGAGGTATGACTACCTAATCGTTGTTGAGAGCCGATGATGGATAATGCGTCTTTACAATGAGATATGAACTAGGGTCAGAATTACAGTAAGTTCACATTGGTTTTTAATTTGTGTAGAACCCTTATGAAGCGGGAACGGATTCCTCTGGTATTTTCTGATCTTTATAATTTCCTGCGTTTGACACCAATGAAACATACAATTATTTTGTTCCGAAGCATGATATTGAACGGCACGAGCAAAAACATTAAGAAGGTTGAAGATTTGTGTGGAAAAAAGAGACGCAACAAATAAATCCTGACGATTATCGTTCAATCCGCACATATTTCTATGCACGTTAGAAGATTAGTTATCAATTGCAGAGGCAAATCTCTGAACAGTGTGCATTCTCTGTGGCAGATGCCTGCAATTAGATCAAGTACACCGTTGGAATTTCGAAGCAAATACTGAAACCACTGTTTCGTGGAAATCATAGCAAATGTTCCAAGGGCGTATAGTGAAGATTTAAATTTGGTTGAAATATGCCTTTCTTCTTCATGGAAAGCATATTTAGAAAAAGTAGCAAACGAAGGACAATGATGTAAAGATTATATGCCAGAAAGTATAAATAATCAGCAAGCGCTTCTGTCGATAACTTCCTGGTAACTACAATGTTCGTGTCAAATAGTTATCGATTTACATGGTGATGCATTGTATCTCATATCTCGCTTTTCTCTAGACTTGTCTCCAAGGCAAAGCATGAACGATCTGAGTTGAGCTGAGTTATAGGCTGGCGTTAACAAGCCTATTAGCTTTTTCTCAACCACTGATGATGTCTGTGGGTCCACGTCGTGCATCATTGAAGTCTTTTGGATTATTCACTTAGTCGTAGAATTTCGGAGAGTAGAGCCATGGAGCTGCACAGCATGGCAAAAAGCGCAGTATGGCACCTTGTCCATAGTGAATAAATTGGCATATTTTGTTCTGCACTTTGCCTACATTTGGCCCATCACCGTCTAAAGTCTTTTCATTCATATGTCTAAATCCCTTATAACGCTCTTAATTGTATTCACTTCCATTCTGTAGCTTCTTTTGGCAGACCATTTCAGGTATCGACGAACATCTGGGACATGACTCAAAAAGTCATAAAGCTATGCAACACGGAAAGAGACGAATCGGATCAAACCATTCGTCCCAGTCAAATTGTATAACGGAACTGTTCCGTCTTGCATGGCTCGTATCCAAAACACATTGCCCATCCTGTTTATCTGATCTTGCTAACTCGAAATAATTTCAAACTCCTAAACGAAGTTTAAATGTGTGAATCAATGATCATAAGATGCATTTCAAACATGTACTCCGTTGACGTCAAGGCATTTAGACACCTCCTGGGCGTGAACCAGGTGGATGAAATAGTTCGCGAAATTAAGTAATCATATGGCGAACATATAATCGCTGAGGAATTTCAAGAATGCTTCAAAGCTATTTCGCATTGAGCTAGAATTTGAATCATTCTGTCATTGCTCACAGTATTCACATGAACATTCAAACAACCTCGTCGCCTGTTTCCTGGGCTTTGAGATCTGAGGTTTTATTGGGAGGTAAACCTCAAAATGTTGGAAATACTCAACAGGCTATTCAGTCCGTGCGCGTTATCTCATATAATCATGAAAACATAGAAAATAGGTGCAGGAGGAGTTCATTTTTCCGTTCGAGTCTGCACCGCCATCGTGATCATGGCTGATCATCCACAATCGTGGATATCCACAACAATCCACAACCCGTGCCTGCCTACTCCCCATATCCCTTGATTCCGCTAGCCCCTGGAGCTCTATCTAACTATCTTTTGAATTAATCCAGTGAATTGGCATCTAATGCCATTGTGGCAGAGAATTCCACAAATTCCCAACTTTCTGGGTGAAAACTTTTTTCTCATCTGAGTTTTAAATGGACTGTGGCCCCTGGTTCTGGATTCCACCAAAATTGAGAACATGTTTCCTGCATATAGCTTGTCCAGTCCTTTTTATAATTTTAACGTTTCTATACGAACCTCTCTCATCCTACTAAATTCCTGTGAATACAAGCCCATTCTTTCCAATCTTTCCTCATATGACAGTCCCGCCAAACCGGGAATTAAACTCGTGAACCTCAATAGCAAGGATAGAAACATAGACATAGAAAATAGGTGCAGGAGTAGGCCATTCGGCCCTTCGAGCCTGCACCGCCATTCAATGTGATCATGGCTGATCATCCAACTCAGTATCCCGTACCTGCCTTCTCTCCATACCCCCTGATCCCTTTAGCCACAAGTGCCACATCTAACGCCCTCTTAAATATAGCCAATGAACTGGCCTCAACTACCTTCTGTGGCAGAGAATTCCAGAGACTCACCACTCTCTGTGTAAAGAATGTTTTCCTCATTTCGGTCCTAAAGGAATTCCCCCTTATCCTTAGACTGTGACCCCTTGTTCTGGACTCCCCCAACATCGGGAACAATCTTCCAGCATCTAGCTTGTCCAACCCCTTAAGAATTTTGTACGTTTCTATAAGATCCCCCCTCAATCTTCTAAATTCCATCGAGTACAAACCGAGTCTATCCAATCTTTCCTCATATGAAAGTCCTGACATCCCAGGAATCAGTCTGGTCATCCCAGGAATCAGTCAGGATGTCCTTCCTCAAATTAGGAGACCAAGACTGCACATAATATTCCAGGTGTGGCCTCACTAGGGCCTTGTGCAACTGCAGAAGTACCTCTTCCCTCCTTTACTCAACTCCCCACGTTATGTAGGCCAACATGCCATTAGATTTCTTCACTGCCTACTGTACCAACATGTGTCCTTTCAGTCACTAATGAATAAGGACACCCAGGTATCTTTGCACTTGTACTTTCAATAACCTGAAACCATTGAGATAACAATCTGCCTACTTGTTCTTGCCGCCAGTGGAAAACCTCACATTTATGTACATTATACTGCATCTGCCATGCATCTGCCCACTCACTCAACCTGTCAAAAGTCGCCCTGCAACCACCCAGTATCCACTTGGCAGTTCACACTGCCACCTAGCTTTGTATCGTCTCCAAATTGGCGAGTGTTACTTTTAATCCCATAATTTAAATTATTAATATATACAGTAAATAGATGTGGCACCAGCACCGAGCCTTGCGGCACTCCACTCGCCACTGGGTTCCATTCTGAGAGGGACCCGTTTATTCCTAGTCTTTCCTTCATGTCTACCAACCAATTCTCTGGCCATGTCAATACCCTACCTCCAATACCATGTGCTGTAAATGTGTCGACCAATCTGCTGTGTGGAAACCTTATCAAAAGGTTTCCAGATACACTACATTCACTGGCTCTCCGTTTTCATCCATTTTACTTGTCACATACTCTGAAAAATCCAGACGATTAGTCAAGCAGGATTTCCCCTTCATAAACCCATGCTGACTTGGACCTATAGTTTTACTGCTATCCAAATGCGCCATGCTTACTTCTTTAATAAATGACTCCAGCATCTTCTCCACCACTGATCGCAGGCTAACAGATATATAATTTCCCGTTACCTCTGTCGCTCCTCTCTTAAAAAAAATGGATAACATTAGCTACCCTCCAATCCACAGGAACTGAGCCTGAATCTATAGAACATTGGAAAATGAATACCAATGCGCCCAGGATTTCTAGAGCCGCCTCCTTGAGTTCCATGGAATGCAGTCTAGCAGGCTCTGGGGATTTATCACCCCTCAGTCCCATCAGTCTACCCGATACTAATACTCGCCTAATGCAAATTTCTTTCCATATAACCATATAACCATATAACAATTACAGCACGGAAACAGGCCATCTCGGCCCTTCAAGTCCGTGCCGAACAACTTTTTTTCCCTTAGTCCCATCTGCCTGCACTCATACCATAACCCTCCATACCCTTCTCATCCATATGCCTATCCAATTTATTTTTAAATGATACCAACGAACCTGCCGCCACCACTTCCACTGGAAGCTCATTCCACACCGCTACCACTCTCTGAGTAAAGAAGTTCCCCCTCATGTTACCCCTAAACCTCTATCCCTTAATTCTAAAGTCATGTCCTCGTGTTTGAATCTTCCCTATTCTCAAAGGGAAAAGCTTGTCCACATTAACTCTGTCTATCCCTCTCATCATTTTAAAGACCTATATCAAGTCCCCCCTTAACCTTCTGCGCTCCAGAGAATAAAGACCTAACTTATTTAACCTATCTCTGTAACTTAGCTGTTGAAACCCAGGCAACATTCTAGTAAATCTCCTCTGTACCCTCTCTATTTTGTTGACATCCTTCCTATAATTGGGCGACCAAAATTGTACACCATACTCCAGATTTGGTCTCACCAACGCCTTGTACAATTTTAACATTACATCCCAGCTTCTATACTCAATGCTCTGATTTATAAAGGCTAGCATACCAAAAGCTTTCTTTACCACCCTATCTATATGAGATTCCACCTTCAAGGAACTATGCACGGTTATTACCAGATCCCTCTGTTCAACTGTATTCTTCAATTCCCCACCGTTTACCATGTACGTCCTATTTTGATTTGTCCTGCCAAGGTGTAGCACCTCACATTTATCAGCATTAAACTCCATCTGCCATCTTTCAGCCCATTTTTCCAACTGGCCTAAATCACTCTGTAGACTTTGGAAATCCTCTTCATTATCCACAACACCCCCTATCTTTGTATCATCTGCATACTTACTAATCCAATTTACCACCCCTTCATCCAGATCATTGATGTACATGACAAACAACAAAGGACCCAACACAGATCCCTGAGGCATTCCACTAGTCACCTGCCTCCAACCCGACAAACAGCCATCCACCATTACTCTCTGGCTTCTCCCATTCAGCCACTGTTGAATCCATCTTGCTATTCCTGCATTTATACCCAACAGTTGAACCTTCTTAACCAACCTTCCATGAGGAACCTTGTCAAAGGCCTTACTGAAGTCCATATAGACAACATCCACTGCTTTACCCTCGTCAATTTCCCTAGTAACCTCTTCAAGAAATTCAAGAAGATTAGTCAAACATGACCTTCCAGGCATAAATCCATGTTGACTGTTCCTAATTAGACCCTCTTTATCCAGATACTTATATATATTATCTCTAAGTATCTTTTCCATTAATTTGCCCACCACTGAGGTCAAACTAACCGGTCTATAATTGCTAGGTTTACTTTTAGAACCCTTTTTAAACAATGGAACAACATGCGCAGTACGCCAATCCTCGGGGACTATTCCCGTTTTTAATGACATTTGAAATATTTCTGTCATAGCCCCGGCTATTTCTACACTAACTTCCCTCAATGTCCTAGGGAATATCCTGTCAGGACCTGGAGACTTTCAGTTCCTCTCTCTCCCTAGATTCTCTGTCCGACAGTACATCCGAAAGATTGTTTGTGTCTTCCTTAGTGGAGACAGAACCGATGAACCTATTTAACTCTTCTCCCATTTCCATGTTCCCCGTAATAATATCACCTGTTTCTGCTTTCAAGGGACCCGCATTTTTATTTGCTAATATTTTGCTCTTAACATAAGCTTTTACAATCCTTCTTTACATTCTTGGCCAGCCCACCCTCGTACTTCATCTTTTCACACCGTATTGCCCTTTTTGTTACCTTCTCTTGTCCTTTGCAAGTTACTAAATCGCCTGGCTTCCCGCTGCTCTTCGCTATGTTATACACCATTTATTTTTGTTTTATTCCATTACTAACTTCCCTTGTCAACCACGCTTACCTCTTACTCCCCGTGGATTCTTCCTTCAGCATGGACGGTTTAAAAAAAACAACGTAAAGCAGAAAACATACAGGTGTGAGTTTGAGTTGTTTTCTTTTCTTTACTATGCCCGATTTCATTGGACTACGGATGTCCACCACGACTTCGTAGATCTGTGAACGTCCTTGAAATTTTTGATTCCTGCAAAGCGGAGAATTCATAATTGGTCAGAAGCCGAAGTGCTGGAGTAACTCAGCAGCTCAAGCAGCATCTCAGGAAGACATGACATGCCCAGCACTTTGTGTTCTACGCATGTTTCCAGCATCTATATTTCCTGTTGTCAACATTGGCCAGAAGCCATCCATCTGCATAACTGAAGACACTGTCCTTTAACCATCCAGATGATCTTGGTTGGAATAAATCTGAGGTGGGTATACAAAGTATTAATATCCTCTTAGCTCAGCATCACGGCCCCGCAGATTCAACTGTGCGCCCAGCAAGCAGAAAGGAATTCGATTGCGTCGGCATCAGAATCAACCGCATATTTTTTGCTTCAGTGGTTCAATAGTTCAATTGTAGTTTATTGTCACATGTGCCGAGATTCATCGTTATTCCTTTTTGTATACAGTTCAGTACAGGTATGACCACACATAAACACTTAGATACATCTTAGACCACAAATAGAGTACAACTTTATAGTAGTTGTACACTGAGAAAGTATAAGGAGTTGCCAATTTGCCACAATTTCAAAGTCCCAGATACTGTAAGTGCAGAGTTCGTAACCTTGCCATTAAGGCTCGTTGTTCTGACGCTGTTGCAAGGTCCGCTTGGCGAAGAGTAGCCAAATCATCCGCCGCTGCTTCTCCGCTGTTGGCTGCGGCCGGTCCATACGCTCGGCCTCTTGGAATAGTGCCCGGTCCAGCCGAACCCCAAGCTACCGCAGCGCCTCCAGCGGCCCACTCCTTCGTCGATGCAGTCCACTCATTCTCACAACCGATCTGCTTACCGGCCCTCCGTCCGACTACATCCTCTCTGGGCGGGGGGACCAGGCATTGTAGAGTAAGTTCCCTGACCCGGCGCGGGTTCTCGGTCCGAGATAGGTGAGCCGAGGCTGATGCTCTGGTCGTGGTTCGTGCATTTCCGTGCGTTGACATGCATTTCGGGAGCCAAAGAGAAAGCAATATCAGAAAGGTTAATTAATTGTTAATACTACAATGCGTGTAATGAACTATCTTTATTTGTAATGGGCTTCCATATACCCAATGTGTAAATATTAGGTAATAGAATAATATAAGGTACCATATTAAATGCTAGTGATTAAAAAAAAACGAAACACTTTCCACTGTGGTGACCAACCGAGCCTCATATAGCGTATCGGTGTTGATGCTTTATTGATATGACAACACAACCTAATCAGGTATTGGAGCTGCTTATGCATCAAGGTGTCGGTAGGTAAATGTATGTAAATATTATGAGTCGGGGAGTGGTAGCTCTCGGATACGTGCCAGGATGTGCGGGTTATTCAAGTTGACTCGACCAACACTGCAATTGCCCGTACGATTCCATCGCGTTGTGCCTCGGAAGTGGTTGGGAAGAAGACTTGGCAGAAACGGTAGGAATAGTGAAAGGCCATCCCCCGACGTTATACAATAGAACGAATCACCCCGACGGAATATTTTCATTAGATGTACCAATAAAGACGTAACGACTAAATATGCGAGTTGGGATGTGACATTGGTGTGTGCAAGCAAGGGACATACTGGCAATCTCTTTTGGAATAATAGAACCAAATATGTATCATTTAACCAAATTGCTTGCATTTTGGGGAACCCCTCAGTTCATTCAAAACCGAAGAGAACACAATGAAACTGACAATTCGGTCCACAATGTCGGTCCCGAACATCATGCCATGCTAACCTAATCTCCCCTGCTTTCAAGTGATCCATATATCTCCATTTCCAGTTGTGGACGAAATTAATTTAAATGGACATTAAAGGAAAATGAAAAGCAGAGACTTCGCAGGTTTGCTTCAAAATACTTTGTTGCATGATGTCATGGTTGGATGGAGGTAGTTAACTGCTCACCAGCTTTCTGACTTCCCCTCAGAAATCTGTGCACCTAACAACGTTTGTTTTTTATTAGATGCAACTACACAAAAATATACTATCGACTACATGGATATAATTTATTAGTCATAACATAGTTTTTGGTTTATGTCAATTATATTCAACAATAGATGGTTAATACAATTCAAACACAAGGGCATCTTGAAATTATTCTATCTCACCTTTTAGGTGGACTGCACCGCCATCCCATCTCCGAGCCAATCATAAGCACCCCATTTACTGCAACGTATCTGCGCTACTAGCGGTAGGGGGCGCGGGTAGTCTGCTGTGACACACTGCTGAGAGAAACAAGCTTCAATATCCCCGTCTACTATGCCATGTTAACATTTACCATCCATCCTTCAACACATTCCTATACATGAGGTAATACGTCTAATCATACTTTGCCGATTCCCACAAACCTCTACTACACCTGGTCAACAAGAGATGCCAATTGTCACATCTAAACATCCTTTCGTTACATTGTTCAATTCCAATCAAAATTAAGTAAGAAAGGATATTAATTTTTATTCCGTAGTTCCATCCTTGATTATCTTTTTGAGCAAAACTTATAGTAAGCAAGGATATTAATGTTTTCTCTCATTAATTACTTGCAAAAATGGAGGCATATGTGTCCGATTATAATTTTGGTTGAAACCCGGCCTTGAGTTAGGAAAGGGATACCTCCTTCTGCGTGAGAAGTCGCAAACCCAACATTCTAATCAGATAAGGACACTTGTTTTTCTTACAGCAGCGAGTTCAGTGTGTTCCGTGAGAAAGTTGCCAGTTTAATTTCATTTTCCCATTTCTACCTTCATCCTGCTTCTTTTAAATATCTAGATGCTCCACGTCACCCTCATATCCTCAATGATCCCATGTAATGTTAATATATTCATAAGTATTTAATGCTACAAAGATAATTAACAAAGAATATGTCTACATTTTGACACTGTTTTATCACCACATAATGTTACGGTTCATTTGTTTCGTTCCCTTCGAGGATTCCGTCTGAGAGACGCAGTTGACATGTGGTGCCATTGTATCCAGTCGGATTTTTCTTTTACTTTTACTGCTGTCCGTGTTGTTAGTAGCGTTAAATATGGTCCTTTCCACTTAGAAGAGATATAATCTTTGGTCATTGACCGTACATAAACCTGATTGCTTGGTTTAAACGGGTGCATAATTCCTCTGCCGGAGGGACCTGTGCCTCCTTAAATTCTTCATTGATTTTACCAACTGTTTCACACATGGCTTGAGCATATCTTAACGATTTTTCATCATTCGCTATCAGCGCTTCCTTCCCATTAATATCTCCTGAGGTATTGGTCCGTGATTCTATTTTTCTGATATATCAGGACATACATCACTGCGGGCATGGCGTCTGGCCACAACAACATGTTTTGCTGGCATAGTTTGGCTTTTACAAGAACTTTAATCTCACTTTTTTATTCTTTCTACCATCCCTAAGGACTGTGGTTAATGTGGTATGTGAAATTCCCACTGGAACCCATGTGCCTTCGACACGTTTTGAACTAATTTAATGGTGAAATGAGTACGATTGTCAGAGTTTATATACATGGGTATCCCGAATATAGGAATTATTTCTTTCATTAAAATATGGACTACCGTTCTTGCATAATCCCTCCTAGTGGTATGTGTGTCTACCCATCTGGAGAACATATCAACTATGACAGGAATGTACTTTCACCCTTTGCTGCGGGCATATGTAGAAAATCAATTTGCAAATTCTCAACAGGCATTTCAGGTTATGGTAGGTGGTCAAATTGTGCAAGCATCTTCCCTCTATCATTTTGTTGACACACCAGGCATGTTCTTGGAACTTTATCAATTATGACACATACCTGGTGCATACTATTGCTGGGAAAATGCATGTGCCATCCGCCCTTTTCCCACGTGAGCCTGTACATGGGCTGAGCGAGACAGGGGAACAAATAGGCTCCTGGGCCAAACTACCCGGCTACCAAGGTGCACCCAGATAATGGGTTCCTGATACACCCTACTTTACTCCAGGAAATATATTCCTGGGGGTGATGCTAGGCTCTGGGAATCCTATAACTGGGTTACATCAATGCTACTCGGGAGCTATCTTTGTGCTGCAGACCGCTTTCTTTGTCCTGTAGACCGCTTTTTACCGCTTGGAATTGCGGGGTTTGCCTACGGGCAATCTGTTTGGCTACAAAATCAGCTGATCTGTTTCGCTTTGGTACATGATCATCCGATGATGTATGAACTTCGCATTTAATAACTGCAATTTTTCGTGGCAATTGAATAGCATCCAATAAATTCAAGCACAGTTTATCATGCTTAATTGTCTTTCCTGTTAATGTGATGAATCCTCTATTTATCCATTACTGCCCAAAGGCATGTACAACCACAAACGCACCGCGCAAATCGGTTCAGGTATTAACACTTTAACACAAGTCAGTGCATGCAGACAGCTGCCTGAGCAGATGTTCGGGACGGTATGTCTCCCGCACTTGATGCGATGTTGCCACCGCATATCCTCCTGATAATCTATCATCGCGATGTTGGTGTGAAGATCCATCAGTAAATAGGACCAGATCAGGATTATCAATTGGATGACTCTCTATGACCAGCCGGGGAGTGACAGTGGTTTCTACAAATAATAGACAATCATGGCCGCATCCTTCTTCTGGCAGTGGTGCAAAGGTGGCTGGGTTTATAGCAGGTGATCGCTGATATATATAGTTCGGCTGTGATAAAAGGATAACTTCATATTATGTTATTTTAGCGGCTGTGAAATGCTATATAGCTGCTCAGTTCAATATTAACAACACGGCACGAGGAACAGTCACTTCCCACGGATGATTAAGAACGAGGGGATTGATGTTCCTATCATAGTGACCGCTGACGCTACAGATCGCAAGCAGACTGGCATGCCATTTACTGCAGCTGGTAAAGCCATGGATTAATAGGATAACGGTCTCTTTCCCCCCCAGTTGCAAACCACTTTAATTAATTTACATGAACTTAAAAGGGCTTTTTGTAATTTGGCAACCCCGGTACCGCCTTTAGTTTTCTGAGCCCGTGTTCTCTTTCTGCCCATACTACACTGGAGGTCTCAGTCTGCAGGGTGGCTGGACGCAATGCTGCATATAATTCCCTGTATTCATGGATCCATTGTTTGCAGTAACCCACCATGACTAAGAAGGAGAGGATGCCCTTATTTGTCTTCGGGACCGGGACGTTCTCTATTGCCGTTATTCGACCTTTCCCAAGTCTCATTATGTCTTCCCGCAGCTGCAATCCCAGATACTGTAAGCTCGGAAGGCAGAATTGTTGTTTCTTCCAGAGATACGTTATACGCTCTTCTTGCTAAACGTTGCAGCACATGTTGAGTCTTCTTTAGAATTAGGAAGTGTCACAGCTGCTACCAAAAGGTAATCGACGTACTGAATCAAAGCAGACTTCTCGGATAATTGTCATCCCTCAAGATGACTTTTCACTGCTGCTGCATATACGGCCGGGCTTTCAGTGTACCCCTGCGGTAGCCTAGTCCATATGTATTGTTGATCATTGTAGGTAAAAGCAATCAGGAACTGGCTGTGTCGGCTTCCGCCGGTATAGATGACAGAATAGTATTGGTGTCAAGTACTAAAGGAGCTGTAAATATGTTAAGAGCATGTGAACATGTAAAGAACTGTACAGTCACAGTCTGGTGTTCAAAGTCAGCTTTAATAATCAATCATAGTGGTGCAGTACAATACGTTGTTAGTTCATCTCTACCACCGGTGTAACGACGTGAGAAGTGAGTGATAATATAAAGTGCACAGTAAGGTGGAGTTAATGTTAATACATTACTCTGATTGGTTCACATGCAATAACCAATCTACAGAAGCAATAGTTCTAAGGTCTTGGGCAAAGGCCATTCATTATCTCTTCCCACTTTCGACATTGGCAGAATTCGAATAATACATGGACTTTGCGTTTTTACTTATACTTGTAATAAAGATATGACGATTGTAGCTATCCCTTCTTCAGCTCCTGGGTCAGTCGGTACTGTTTTAAACACGGCAAGGCAGCACCTTTTTTTTAAAGTCACTTTATGTTCAGGGACTGAGTGCACACGCCCCACATGATTCTGATGCTTTGCCCATGGTTCAGAGAGTACTTGGACCAGAGTCATTGGTAACCTTCATTTTTCAATATTTCAAATGTCATTAAAAACGGGAATAGTGCCGGAGGATTGGCGTACTGCGCATGTTGTTCCATTGTTTAAAAAGGGTTCACAGACTAAACCTAGCAATTATAGACCTGTTAGGTTGACGTCAGTGGTGGGCAAATTAATGGAAAGGATACTTAGAGATATTATATATAAGCATTTGGATAAACAGGGTCTGATCAAGAACAGTCAACATGGATTTGTGCCTGGAAGGTCATGTTTCACAAACCTTCTTGAATTTTTTGAAGAGGTTTACTAGGGAAATTGATGAGTGTAAAGCAGTGAATGTTGTCTATATGGATTTCACTAAGGCCTTTGACAAGGTTCCCCATGGAAGATTGGTTAAGATGGTTCAATCTTTGGGTGTTAATGGCGGAGTAGCAAGATGGATTCAACAGTGGCTGAATGGGAGATGCCAGAGATTAATGGTGGATGGCTGTTTGTTAGGTTGGAAGCCGGTGACCAGTGGGGTGCCTCAGGGATCTGTGTTGGGTCCACTGTTGTTTGTCATATACATCAATGATCTGGATGAAGGGGTGGAAAATTGGATAAGTAAGTATGCAGATGATACTAAGATAGGTGGTGTTGTGGATAATGAAGTAGATTTTCAAAGTCTCCAGAGAGATTTGGGCTATTTGGAAGTGTGGGCTGAAAGATGGCAGATGGAGTTTAATGCTGATAAGTGTGAGGTGCTACATCTTGGCAGGACAAATCAAAATAGGACGTACATGGTAAATAGTAGGGAATTGAGGAATGCTGTGGGACAGAGGGATCTAGGAATAACTGTGCATAGTTCCCTGAATGTGGAATCGCATGTAGATAGCGTGGTAAAGAAAGCTTTTGGTGCGTTGGCCTTTATAAATCAGAGCATTGAATATAGGAGAAGGGAAGTAATGTTAACATTGTACAAGGCATTGGTGAGACCAATTCTGGAGTATGGCTTAAAATTTTGGTCGCCTAATTATAGGAAGGGTGTCAACAAAATAGAGAGAGTCCAGAGGAGGTTTACTAGAATGTTGCCTGGGTTCCAGCAACTAAGTTACAGATAAAGGTTGAACAAGTTAGGTCCTTATTCTTTGGAGCGCAGAAGGTTAAGGGGGGACTTGATTGAGGTCTTTAAATGATGAAAGGGATAGACAGAGTTGACGTGGATAAGCTTTTCCCATTGAGGGTAGGGAAGATTCAAACAAGAGGGCATGACATGAGAGTTAAGGGACAGAAGTTTAGGGGTAACATGAGGGGGAACTTCTTTACTCAGTGAGTGGTGGCTGTGTGGATTGAGCTTCCAGCAGAAGTGATGGAGGCAGGATCGATTTTAATATTTAAAAGTAAAGAGGATAGGTATAAGGACGGAAGGGAATGGAGGGGTATGGTCTGAATGCAGGTCGATGGGACTAGGGGAAAATAAATGTACGGCACGGACTGGAAGGGCCGAGAGGGCCTGTTTCCGTGTTGTAATTGTTATATGTTATATGTTATATAACCTTGACGGATCCTCAAGGGGCGGCTGTTGGTTTTCGAAAACTGTGTCGCATTCCTTTCCCTCTGCGTCATTAAATAAGACATTCGAGATCTCTCCTTTTGCAATTGGCAATATCAAAACATGAATTGACTGTTTGTCCTTCAGCCTTTTTAAAAAAATAATTGATCCTATTTCTCCTATTTCATTCGATGTTGGTGGAGACTCCCCCAACATTGGGAAAATGTTTCCTTCCTCCAGCGACTCCAATCCCTTAACAATCCTATATGTTTCAATAAGATCCCCTCGTAACATTCTAAATTCCAGTGTATATAAGCCTAGTCGCTCCATTCCATGAACATTTGACAGTCCCGCCATCCCGGGAGTTAACCTCGTGAACGCACGCTGCACTCCCTGAATAGCAAACTTGGAGACAAAACTGCACACGATGCACCAGATGTGGTTTCATTATGGCCCTGTACAACTGCAGAAGAAACTCTTTGCTCCTGCAATCAACTCCTCTCGTTATGAAGGCCAACATACCATTAGCTTTCTTCACTGCAAGCTGTACCTACATGCTTACTTTCAGTGACTGATGAACAAGGACCCCCCCCCCCCCCCGGATCCCGTTGTTCTTCTCCTTTTCCCAAATTGTCACCATTTACATAATAATCTATCTTCCTGTTTTTGCCACCAAAGTGGATAAACTCACATTTATCGACATTAAACTGCATCGGCCATACATCTGCCCACTCACCCAACAACTCTTAGTAACCCTGCATCCTCACACATCCTCACTGCAAATTTGCTGTTGTTACTTTTAATCCCTTCATCTAAATCATTTATGTATATTGTAAATAGCTGCGGTCCCAGCACCGAGCCTTGCGGTACCTCACTAGTTACTGCCTACCATTCGTAAAGGGAACCATTAATCCCTACTGATTGTTTCCTGTTTGCCAACCAACTTTCTATAGATATTAGTACCCTGCACCCACCAGAAATATAGCTGTAGCCAGGTGTGACTCAGAAGTGTCTTCCATCTTAAATCGATCCATTTGATTTGAGAGATGTGCAATATTATTCCTAATCCCGGGACCCCCAAAAACAAATAATGGGTCACTGTTTATTTTTAGAGTTTATTCAACCTGACGGAGATTCTTTCCTGGCATCCCAGATTAGGGAGCGCGTATATAATGCAATGCAATGCGTTCGCTTATGTTCATGGCTCGTTTCCACAAGATACTGTATATACTGGCCTTCTGAATCATGTAATCTTCGCGGAACACAATGGGTTTGTTTAATCAATTGACTCTACGGATTGCTACTCAATTGCCAACAATATAGGATGGGCACCCTTTGACTTTTTTCTTTCTCCTTAATTAAATTTACCAATTAATGTGTCTGCACTTGAGGGAGTTCCATAAACATGCCGTCTGCAGTGCAGTGGAAGACGGCTCCCAGTAACGGGAGTGGGATTGTTCTAGAGATTACAAAACATATGTTAGGGGCAGGACACGCTATCTGTTGGGCTTCCCTTGTTGTAGCTGCGGGGAACGTCTGCAATCTCGTGCCCAATGCCCTTTCTTACCATATCTCCAGCATATACCTAGTGTTATCCTTTTAACTGTAAAACTCCAATCTTGGATGTGCGTGTGCGTGTGTGTGTGTGTGTGTGTGTGACTGTGTGTGACTGTGTGTGTGTGTGTGTGTGTGTGTGTGTGTGTGTGTGTGTGTGTGTGTGTGTGTGTTTGTGTGTTTGTGTGTGTGTGTGTGTGTGTGTGTGTGTGTGTGTGTGTGTGTGTGTGTGTGTGTGTGTAATTATTTGTTTGTGTGCGATCACATCTGCTCGAAGAAACGACGCGCTGACGGTAAAATTTTACATATTCCGGTAGAGATTTATCCCGTGAAATCAAAAATCGCCTTATCTGAATAATGCATGCATTATTTCTCGCATTAATCAAAATGATGACAAATTGAAGAAACGTAGGAAAAAAATCACTGCTTATTCCCTAATGACGCCACGATTGACCTGCTGTCTGTGTCTGAGATATCGGGTCCGTCTCTGGTCGGGTCCGTCTCGTGTCTGAACCATCTCGGGTTGGGTCCCTCTCGCCCCCTCCTCCTCCTCTCCCGTCCTACTCTTCTCCCCCTCCTCCTCCTCTCCCCCTGCCTCCTCCTCTCCCACCCCCCCCCCCCCCGCTTGCTGCCGTCTTATGAGCGACGTCACCCACACCTCTTCCTCCCCTACCCCCTAAAAAGCCCTCGGGGCTTTCTCTCGGCTCCTAGTTCGCAATCTCCCTCCATCTCCCCCACCCCCCCAACCCCTCCCCACCTAACGGGACTCTCTTCTCCCCGGGCTCTCTCTCACCCTCAGGCTCTCTCTTCCCCCCGGGTTCGCTATTCCCCTCGGTCTCTCTCTTCCCCCCAGGCTCTCTCTTCCCCCCGGGTTCGCTATTCCCTCGGTCTCTCTCTTCCCCCCGGGCTCTCTCTTCCACCCGGGCTCTCAGTTCCCCCGGACTTCGAAGAACCAGCACGTCAGGTTCCACACTGAAGCTCTCTGGTCGGGGCGGTCTCTGGTCTGGCCGTCCCGGGTCCCACTTCCCCCCTCTTCCCCTCCTCCTCTCCCCCTCCTCCCCTCCACCGCACTTCTTCGCCCTATCCTCTCTGCCCCCCTCCCCTCCCCTCGCCTCATCTCCCCTCCCCCGAACTGTCCCCTCCACCGCCTGTACCCTCCCTTCTCTCCTCCTGCTCTCTCTCCCTCCCCTCTCTCCCTCCCCTCTCTGTCCCTCTCTCTCTCCCCCTCTCCGCCCTCTCCCTCCTATTTCTCCCCCTGTCGCCCAATCCTCGCTTCCACCCCCCCCCCTCTCTATGCCTATGTGTCCCTCTATGTGCCTCGGTGTCCCTCTCTGTGCCTCTGTCACTCTCTGTGTTCCTCTCTGTGTCCCTCTCTGTGCCGCGCTCAGTGTCGCCCTCTGTGTGCCCGTCAGTGCCCCCCCCCCCTCTGCGTCCCTCCTTGTCCTTCTTTGTGCCTCTGTGTCCTTTTCTCTCTACCCCCTCCATCTCCTTCTCTAGCCGCACCTGCGAGTTGGGGGTTATACGTGAGTGGATAGGGCGGGGGATGGAGTGAAATGAGTGAATGAATAATATTAACATAATATTAATGGGGGTGGTTGGTGTGTGTGTGGTGGTGGTGGTTAGTGTGTGTGAGTGGTTGGTTAGTGTGTGTGTGTGACGTCGCCACCACCCCCCCCCCCACTGCCCCAAGTATCTTTTAATTGCCATTGTCTCCTTCCTCTGCAACTTCCTCCTAAACTCCAGCCCCCTCTTCCCGTGTAATACTGGCCCGTTGTTTTGGGTTTCAGCTCTCCAGCTTATGCAAACAGCACATCCCTTTCAATGTTCACAAGCGCTGTTATCACATTGTCCCATGATTTATTTTGCCATTCTAGATTAACCAATTTAAAAGTTTGAGCTTGTCGGGGCAGCAAACAATTTACTAAAGTTTGAAGACCTAGACACCCATTTTTAGCTAGGGGCACGCTGGCTTGTTTCTCCCACTTTTAAACCGGGCTATAACGTCGGGATGTTCTCATCTTTGTGTTGCAAACATCGCAGCATTTCTCCTGTGCCGATATGTTTTCTTCCTCCCCTCATTATAGCCTCCTTTCATTTGTGGGCTAACCAGTGAGTGAGGGAATTGTTTCCCTGCGACTGCGGATCATCATATTACAACCACCTGCTTTGGTATCATAGGCACAGGTCATTTGTTTCCAACATTCTGCTTGACACCCTTCTGGTCCTCTTGGGGTTGTTGCCTTTTTCCATCACCGCCCATTTCCTTATTATTTCCATTAATTTTAAAGTTATGCACAGCATTCCAACTATCCCTAATAACACCACCACTGCAAATATTTATTGTACTCCGATCTCGCCAAACCATTTTGTTTTTAGAGATAAGTAGGACAGAGATAGCTTATTACTTCTCCCATCCAGCCAATCTCCATTTGATCGGTTAGCTAGTTTACCACAATCATTTACTGCACATTGGTCATCTCCGTCCGTTTTTATCATCAGATCGACGCGATCCCACTGAAATAATGGGATCTCCTACCTTTTCCCGGTGCCTTTGGGTCTTCTTGTTATCACCTTTGCAATGTTTTTTTTTAAATCTGCATCTTTCCCTCATGAACCACCTGTATCTGCTCCTCCTACCTCTCTCTATCGGTAGGAGCAGATTACTCCGAACGACCACTGTTTCCTCCCATATTCTTTTCGCAAATCTGTAAATCCAATGTTAGATTTCCGCGGGCAATGCCTTATGCTATTTTATTCACAGATTGCGCGCACCACTTATCTTCTGGCCGCAAATCTCGAAGTCGCCTTTCCATTTTTATGGCGCGCTCTGGCACCAGCTATAAATTATTCCACGTCCAGCGTGAGTAAATTATCTTCTCCACTGTTTCACCTCACCCCACAGGCAATGTTACTTCTAGTTTTTAGTAATGACTGTGTGCAGAAATCTTCTATTTTGCAGTTGTTTATGCTGTTACAAATGTGTGTGCGCACTGAATTCTTCTGCAAATTATATGACCTCATGAGCTTCTGGTGTAGCAGATTTCGCTCTTTCGTTTAGCCATTCAACTTGAAAGCAGCTTGCAGTTATTTTACACTTCACGCCCTTAGCATCCTTTGAATTTGAAATGGTGAATCAAAATTTCTTTCAATAAAAACTCAATAAGCCAGCTACAGAATTTGAAATGTTAAACTGTACAATAAAGTCAATATGATTATGATATTTTTACAAATAAGTATAAATTATATATTGTATAACACTGTATAATTATTGATTGCTACAGTTTAAGTAACATTGTAGTTTCTATGACATACAGACTCTTGCATGCTTTCGTTTTGCAAATGAAACAGTTCTTTAGTTTAACACTGTAACAAGCCCCCCTAACCATCTCTCCTCTCCTCTCTGCTCCACCTCTCCTCCCCCATCTCTCCACCATCTCCCCCTCTCTCCTCCACCTGTCCACTCCCCCTCTCCCCTCCCCACCTCTCCTCCACCCCCTCTCTCCTCCGCCTCTCTCCTCCCGCTCTCCCCCCTTTCCTCCACCTGTACACCCTCCCTCCTCCTCCCTTCTACCTGTCCCCTCTTTCGTCCTCCATCTCCCCTCCCCCTTCCCCCTCCTCTTCCAGTGCCCCCCTTTTCCCCACTCTCACCCTCTCCCATCTCTTCATAAATCCCCATCGCCAGATAGGCTGCATCCCAGGGTACTTAAGGAAATCGCCCAGAAATAGTGGATGCTTTAGTTATAATTTTTTTTAACTCTTTAGTTTCTGGAGTAGTTCCTGAGGATTGGAAGGTAGCTAATGTAACCCCACTTTTTAAAAAGGGAGGGGGAGAGAAAACGGGAATTACAGACCAGTTAGTCTAACATCGGTAGTGGGGAAATTGCTGGAGTCAGTTATTAATGATGGGATAGCAGCGCATTTGGAAAGTGGTGAATTCATTGGACAAAGTCAGCATGGATTTACGAAAGGTAAATCATGTCTGACGAATCTTATTGATCTTTTTAAGAAAGTAACTAGTAGAGTGGATAAGGGAGAAGCAGTGGATGTGTTATATCTGGACTTTCAGAAGGCATTCGACAAGGTCCCACACAAGATATTAGTATACAAACTAAAAGCACATGTATTGGCGGTTCAGTATTGATGTGGATAGAGTACTGGCTGGCAGACAGGGAGAAAAGAGTAGGAGTGAATGAGTCCTTTTTCAGGATGGCAGGCAGCAAAACGAGGAAAGTAGCCTGTGGTGGCCGATTCGGAAAAGGGGAGATGCAACGAAACCTGGGTGTCATGGTACACCAGTCATTGAAAGTAGGCATGCAGGCAGTGAAGAAAGCGAATAATATGTTCGCGGTCATAGCAAAAGGATTTGAGTATAGGAGTAGGGAGGTTCTACTGCAGTTGCACAGTGTCTTGGTGAGACCACACCTGCAGTATTGCGTACAGTTTTGGTCTCCAAATCTGAGGATAGACATTATTGCGATAGAGGCAGTACAGAGAAGGTTCACCAAACTGATTCCTGGGATGTCAGGACTTTCATATGAAGAAAGACAGGACAGACTCCGCTCATACTCGCTAAAATTTAGATGGAGTGGGGACCTTATAGAAATTTACAAAATCCTTAAGGGTTTGGACAGGCTAGATGTAGGAAGGTTGTTCGCGATGTTGGGGAAGTCCAGGACAAGGGGTCAGAGTTTAAGGATAAGGAGGAAATATTTTAGCACCGAGATGAGAAAAAAACATTTTTCCCACAGAGAGTGGTTAATCTCTGGAATTCTCTGCCACAGAAGGTAGTTGGGGCCAGTTCGTTGGCTATATTTAAGAGGGAGTTGGATCGTCGCTATCTGTTTACTTGTATTGGGACATCTAGCATTCACCCCCATTGCACTTTGTCATAAAAATCCAAACAACACCGTTTGCATCATAACAATCATACATTTGTTCATTTAACCACCAAATGAATATGGGCTTAACGGGCAGCTATTGATCTAGACGAGACCAAAGAGACTGTTGAAAGGTTTAATGAGGTTGCATTTGGCGGCAAGAAATTCAAGATTCTGTATAAAGGTGAATATTGAGGAAAAACAAACTACTAAAGCAATTTAGCGGGACAGAAGCGTCGATTTATGGAAATGGACCAACGATGTATCGGATGAGGACCACCTTTGAGACTGCAGACTATTTATCCACAGTATCGCGAAACAGCCGTCCCATTCTACTTCGGTCAGTTAAGGTATCTATCTGGGATAAACAAGAGCTGTACTTGCACCCACTTGAATCCAGTTTTTATAAAAAAACAATGAAACATTTCTTCTTGAGTAATAGTATTGTGCATTTATAAGCAAAATTACAATGTTCAAGGACACTGTTTATATTTCATGCAGTTGAATTATCAGATCATAAATCACCGACCGCTTATTTCTCGACACTCATTCTGCATTTTTAAAAGATCAATCGAATTATTTTATTTTTTGATGGGCGGAGCAAACAAAGCCGCCGTACAATAGTGCATTGTTCAAGAAATAATTCATCACTTCAGATGAATTGCCACTGTTCAAATGTCATAGTGTCATACGTTTCATGCTCTCACTGTTACTAATTGCATAATTTGTAACCCTCTTTCTTGTCATTGTTACGTGCACGTTACGTTGGCCTTGCACAACTAACATTGCGCGGTAGGCAGTTGGAATAGAGAAAGATAAGAAGTAATAAGTTATATGGTCTCAGTCGCAAGAACAAGAAATAGGTCAGTGCTCTTCAGCGCATTGCTCCGGATCACAATTCGGCAGCCGGCCTACGATCTCTAATATTTTAGCTGGAAACGTGCAAAATAAAGGTAAAACATAATAAAGTACGGCAGTTCATTTTTGGATATTTGAGTCATTTACTCATCACTATTTCCGTATGTCTGATTGTTTGTTGTACGTAGAATGAGGGCAGAAAAGAGAGTGTGTGGAACACTATAACCTGGGGGTTAAAAGTGTGGAAGTGAATCAAAAAATATGATGGAGAGCTACGATTTTCGGTGCATAGTTAAAGAAATGCTGATTTTCAAATCCACTGTTTTTTCAAACGTTTACTTTCTTCACCACTTGAAGTCGGCGTTAATTTTATTAGTAAGCATGGAGGTAGAGTTGCTGCGTTAGAGCGCCACAGACCCGGTTTCCATTCTGGCTCCGGGTGCTTTTCTGTACGGAGGTTGTACTATCTCCAGGGTAACCTGCGATGGGTTTTTCCAAGACCTTCGGTTTCATCCCACACTCCAAAGATGTAGAGGGCTGTAGGGTAATTGGCTTGCTCGGACTCGGTGTGCCGCACGACCCATTTACGCCCTGTATCTCTAAATTCAACTAAACTAAACTAGTAACTGTCATAATGCATCAGATACATATGCGAGTGCTGTGCGATACGTACATATATTTATACCTTATAACAATGGTAAAAACAAATGGATTGATCGAACGTTTTAGAGTGGATTATTATACAGGAAGAAGACACTGGCTATTAATTTCGTTTGCAATTTTCGATGCCTTCCATCTGTTAATATTTTTGCAGTTTGGGGCATACGTTTTAGCCATGTTTGAATCCATTATTTGTTGTTTATTCACGCATCAATTTTCTTCCACACCCTCCTTCATCCTCATTCCTATTACATTCAACTTGAGGAGATGCGTAAACCTAACATTCACATTGTTCCTTTCGCTGGGCGTAAAATCGTTTTGAATGACGATCCGCGCGCTCATTTTGTGTGAATGGTCAAATCAGTATCAGCGAGTCAGTTCTGCTCATATTATGTAAATGTTACATCTACTGTATAGTGCATAAATAAACCGTAAGGACATTGTTCCGCATGTAATGGAGCGTGCGGGAAGGAGAGGCATAATTGAGCATTTACACTGGGAGGGATCAATCGTCATGTTTGTTTGAAACAAATTAAGGATATTTATCGAATAAATGAAAATCAGAAGGCCTGCCATCATCACGTTGTAGATTATTTATAGAAATTAAAACAGTAACAAATATATATTGTTGTTTACTTTGCAGGATGGATAGTTTGAAAGGTAGGTTCTGAAAATATATAAGACGTTTGACAAAGAAATTCGCCAACATTAACACGGCTAACTACTGGTTGAATATCTTCACCGATATCAGATAAGTTTACTTTATTGCCACGTGCACCGATGTACAGTGAAAAGCTTCCGTCGCGTGCTAACCAGTCAACAGAAAGACAATACATGATTACAATCGATCAATTTACAGTGTATAGATACATGATGAGGAACAAGGGAATGTTCACGCAGTCGTGCAAATTCGGTGTGAAATTGTGCTCTGCACATTGTCGCTTTATGTTATTAAATAATTCATAGGTAATCATACAGAGGACGCAAAGCCCACAGCGGTTTACATCGTGTGGAACTACTCCATTGCCAAAGAAAATATATCTCCAGATTTTCAACGGTATATTATTTAACTGAAAATAAAATTTTCAACAAGCCCATTATATGAGGCAATCACATTCCAGAAAGCCCACGAAAGAAACGCCTTGGCCTCATTAATCACCCTATGATCTAACTGAAACTCACAAACACCATTTCTGTATTCAGTTCGGGTATTTCGTCATAAATGTACAACTTTACATCAACACATAATTCATTTTCTCACATTATCATTTAGAGATCTTGCCCCATCACCAATTCGTCTGTACAGTACATACACATATTAGCCTTACGATCTTGTTCAAAATAACATTTATGTATCTTGTCTTCAATTCTAATTAATGCGCGATAGAAAATTAAAGATAGCTCACCGCAACTTGCATTCAACATTGTATATTTCTACATTTTTCATTCATCAAACATACGGTCCAGGAGTATTGGACAGTATGCTTCATTTACATATATATTTTTATTTGACATTTCAGCCTGACAACTATCTACAACTTCCTTTTCCACTGCATTACCAGAGTTTCTACCTAGGGTAATTGCACTGCACACTTTTCATCGAATTATTCCGTTATGGCATCTGCCTGAAAGAACACATCAGTCACAGACCTGTCTGCCATTAATTCGCAGTTTCAAATGTAATCGTTCGCTTTTACCTGATATCTGAACATATTTATACCGGGATTCCGCACCGCACTTCGGCAATTGGAAAAGAAAATTACAAATTTGTTTGCCATATTAGAGCAGCTGATCTTCATCAAGATGGTTGGGAAATGGTGCAGCAGGATCCTCATCGATTGGCCGGGTGGGCTGAGGAATCATTGATAGAGTTTAAAGCAGTGAAATGTGAGGTATTGCACGTGGGGAAGTCCAAAATGGCATGACCGACAGAGTGAATGGTAGGAATCAGGGTAGTTTTGTAGAGCAGAGGGATCTAAGAGTGCAGGTGTATGGCTCTTTGAAGGCGGAGTCGCAGATAGATTGGGTGGTTCAAAAGCATTACGGCTGGTTGATCTTCATGAGGCAGAGTATTGCTTACATAAGGTAGACACAAAATGCTGGAGTAAGAGGGACTCGTGCGAACTCAGGCAGCATTTCCGCAGATAAGGAAATAAGGACGTTTTGGGTCGAGTCCCTTGTTCAGGCCGATCTGATTCTTCAGACAGATTGAGTATATAAGTCAGTTTGGAGTTGTATAAGATGTTGGTGACGCCGCATTTAGAATATGGTACTCTGATCTGCACACCCTGATAGGAAATACGTTGTCAAGCTGGAAAGGGTGTAGAGAAGATTTACGAAGATGAAGAAGGGTCTCGACCCGAAATGTCACCCATCCCTTTACACCAGAGATGCTGCCCTCGCCGCTGAGATACTCCAGCGTATTGTGTCTATTTTCGATATTGTTGCCAGGACTAGTGTGTCTGAGCTATAGGGAGAGGTTGAGTAGGCTTGGACTGTATTCTTGGAGCGGAGAAGGAGGATGTGTGATATAATAGAGGAATACAAGATCGCGAGCGGAGTTGATCGGATAGATGCACAGTGTCGCTTCCCTAGAGTAGGTGAATCGAGTACTAGTGGAGATAGATTTAGTTGAAGGGGAAATTATGTAATAGGAATCAAAGCGGTAAGCTTTTCACACAAAGGGGAGTTGGTGTATTGAACTGGCTGCCAGGGGAGGTAATTGAGGCAGGGACTATTCTAACATTTAAGACACATTTGGACATGTAAATAGATAAGGCAGGAATGGAGGGTTATATACCAAATGCGGACAGGTGGGACAAGTGTAGATGGCACTCGTTGGCCGCTGTAGGCAGCTTAGACCGAGGCGCCTACTTTCATATTGCATCACTCTATGACTGTGATCTTATCAAGATTTATGCGAACATTATTTGTGAGAACATATTTATTTATCAGCATAAATTCAAGGTAATATTTAGTGTTATACTGCCTTTAACAAGACACGGTTCACGTAGATTAAAATTAAACAAGTATAACATATTATTCTTAGTTAGTACATTAGTCAATAACTCATTATATGAACAGAACTGGTTGAAAATGATCAAATCACGTCCCTTTCCACCCCGATTCAAACCATATAATAAAAGATGGTTGAGAAGTTAAGTGCATATAAGATTCGATGAGAGTTTGATTGATCATGTAAACAACCATTTCGTATTTGTATTTTGCTGATTAATCATATCGTTTCGTAATTTACTGATAATTGTCCTTTTTTCTGCCCAATAAAGTTGAGCAACTGGATAAAAATGCAGGTAAAGTAAATTATCGAACTATATTTCATTGCTGCATGTATAGTTAATGCAGGACACGGAACACAATGCTATGTTAATATTCAACTGTGATCCTCCACTTCAAGCGTTCAACAATTTTCAGTTTTAGTTTAGTAATAAGTCCGACGATTTCCATTTCAATCGTATTCCTCAACTTCCGCATCCTTTGGATATGTTGTCATCAATTTGGAATATTGTTCAAAACGGTTGAGCACTGTAACTGCCAACACAATCAATTCACAATCGTAACATGAATAATTGGTGACCTTTGTTGGCTACTTTTTAGATGGAAACAATGTTCGAAAAAGTAAACGACTTCGCACTCATGATGATCACCAGCGTGAAATGAAAGTCGATGGCTCCATTGATACCTCAATGTCTCTCTGAAATGGTGTCAATATGCATTTATTTTATTGCCGTATGGAATAGAACAGTTATTTAATCACGAAGTACACGTAATTTCCAGGATTGATATGTAATATATGTTTTATTATTCAGATGTTTAACCCGTGGTACTTAATGGGCATTGGTCTGGAATGTGCAAAATCGACCCCTTTTCACCACCCAGGTGTACGACAAGAAATATCGCGGAATTATTGTAATTCATACAAATATAGAAACATAGAAATTAGGTGCAGGAGTAGGCCATTCGGACTTTCCAGCCTGCACTACCATTCAATATGATCATGGCTGATCATTCCTCAGTAGCCCGTACCTGCCTTCTCTCCATACCCTCTTATTCCCTGCCACAAGGGCCACATCTATCTCCTTCTTAAATATAGCCAATGAACTGGCCTCAACTACCCTTTGTGGCGGAGAGTTCCAGAAACTCACCGCTCTCTGTGTGAAAAAAGTATTTCTCATCTCGGTCTTAAAGGATTTCCCCCTTATCCTTAAGCTGTGACCCCCTTGTCCTGGACTTCCCCAACATCGGGAACAATCATCCTGCATATAGCCTGTCCAACCCCTTATGAATTTTGTAAGTTTCTATAAGATCCCCGCTCATTCTCCTAAATTATAGAGTATAAACCGAGTCTATCCAGTCTTTGTTCAGAAGACAGTCCTGTCATCCCAGGAATCAGTCTAGTGAACCTTCTCTGCAATAATGTCCTTCCTTAGATTTGGATACCAAAACTGTACGCAATACTCCTGGTGTGGTCTCACCAAGACCCTGTACAACTGAAGTAGAACCTCCCTGCTCCTATACTGAAATCCTTTTGCTATGAAAGCTAATATACCATTCGCTTTCGTCACTGCCTGCTGCACCTGCATGCCTACTTTCAATGACCGGTGTACCATGACACCCAGGTCTCGCTGCATCTCCCCTTTTCCTAATCGGACACCATTTAGATAATAGTCTGGTTTCCAGTTTTTTTTCCATCAAAGTGGAGAACCTCACATTTATCCATATTATACTGCATCTGCCAAACATTTGCCCACTCACCCAGCCTATCAATCACCTTCCAGTCTCCTAGCATCCTCCTCACAGCTAACACTGACCCCAGCTTAGTGTCATCCGCAAACTTGGAGATATTGCCTTCAATTCCCACATCCAGATCATGAATATATATTGTAAATAGCCGGCGTCCCAGCACTGAGCCTTGCGGTATCCCACTAGTCACTGCCTGCCATTGTAAAAAGAACCCGTTTACTCCTACTCTTTAACCATATAATCATATAACAATTACAGCACGGAACAGACCTTCTCGGCCCTTCCAGTCCTTGCCGATCATTTATTTTCCCCTAGTCCCGTCTTCCTGCACTCAGACCATACCCCTCCATTCCCTTCCCGTCCATAAACCTACCTTTGCTTCCTGTTTGCCAGCCAGTTCTCTATCCACATCAATACTGAACCCCCAATGCCGTATGCTTTAAGTTTATATACTAATCGCTTATGTGGGACCTTGTCGAAAGCCTTCTGGAAGTCCAGATACACCACATCCACTGGTTCTCCCTTATCCACGCTACTAGTTACATCCCTGAAAAAATCCACAAGATTCGTCAGACATGATTTACCTTTCGTAAATCAATGCTGACTTTGTCCAATGATTTCACCACTTTCCAAATGTGCTGCAATCCCATCTTTAATAACTGACTCTAGCACTTTCCCCACTACCGATGTTAGACTAACTGGTCTGTAATTCCCCGTTTTCTCTCTCCCTCCCTTCTTAAAAAGAGGGGTACGTTTGCCACCCGCCAATCCTCAGGAACTACTCCAGAATCTAAAGAGTTTTGAAAGATTATCACTGATGCATCCACTATTTCTGGAGCTACTTCCTTAAGTACTCTGGGATGCAGCCTATCTCGCCCTGGGGATTTATCGTCCTTTAATCCATTCAATTCATCCAACACCACTTCCCGACTAACCTGGATTTCACTCAATTCCTCCTTTGACCCGCGGTCCCCTGCTATTTGCGGCAGATTAATTATGTCTTCCTTAGTGAAGACGGAACCAAAGTAGTTATTCAATTGGTCCGCCTCTCAGTCTGAATGCAGGAGTGTGTTTATCAAGGATTACGCGATCTCCTGTTTGCCAAACATTTAAATGATCTTCCATGTTCATACTGTCATTACTGTCCTGGGCCTCCCCCATTGCCAGAGTGAGGTCACACGCAAACTGGAGGAACAGCAACTCATATTCCGCTTGGGTAGTTCAGTGCCGAACTGTATAAACATTGATCACTCCAAATTTAATTAACTGCTAAACCACCCCCTTCTCCCCTCCTCTCTCTTAAGCCCCACCTGGAATCTCATCTGTTTCTGGACTTCCCTCCAATTCCACCAACATTGCATTCTCAAGTCAAGAATCAAATCAAGAGTGTTGTATTACCATATGTCCCGAAACTGAACAATTACATATTTGCTTGCAGCAGCACAACAGTTATCTACATATAGTACACGTTCAACACCATAATAAACAACAAAAATAAGTTCAGTAGATGTATATACAATAAATAATATTGCAAAGACAAAAACAATGCCTCCAAGTCCATGTTGTTCGGAGTTTATGTGGAAGCTTTAATAGCCTGATGGCTCTTGGGTAGAAGTTGCCTTTGAACCTGAACGTTACCGTTTTCAGAATGCTATAACTTCTTCCCGATAATAGGAATACAATGAGAGTGTGGTCAATGAGGTGTGATTCTCTGATGATACTGGCTGCCATCTCAAGGCAACGACCCATGTAGAACCCTTCGATGGTGGGGGTGTAGGGAGTCAGTACCCTTGACGGACTGCAGTATTCACCACGTTTTGAAATATTCTTTGTTTCTGGGCGTTGGAGTTTCCGAAGCAGGCAATGATGCTCTCTAATGTAAGTCCATACAGGTTCAAGGTACTTTCGTTGGCATTCCGAATTCCCTTAGGCTTTTAATGATTTAGAGGAAGTATATTAAGGGAGTAGTATCTTCATAAATCCGAACATCTTCAATCATTTTGTCTCACTCCTTCTGCCTTTCCATCTCTGGCCTTTGTCCAACCATCTGCCTATCACACCCACGCCATCCCTCCCCCAACAACCACCAACACCACCAACACTAACTCCTCTGTTAGTTTATAGACGATAGTCCCAGGCTGTCCTGCACCTCTTGCCTTCCACCTTGTTTTCTCCTCACCCCCTCTTCCACCAGCAGTCGGAGGAAGGGTATCGAAACAAAATATTACCTGCCCCTTTCATAGATTTGCTGATTGATCCGCTGATTTGTTTCAGCATTGCCGAATAGCATCTGCAATCCCTGTTTTGAGGAAATTATGGTAGTTCCACGCGGACATGAAAGTGAGCCTACAATGAACCAAATATCAGGATATTTAGACGCTCTCTGGATATTTTCCGCCACTCTGCTCCGAAATTAGATCACTGGAGATCATCAACAGAGATATCATTTGGCGATATAAGCCAGTTAATGCTTTGGGAAGTATGTTCTGAGATGATTAAAATGAGCGCATCACAGCCTACCAATACATTTCGATGGACCAGACTGGCTAATTATCCGCGCACATTCAGTCACACGACGTTCAAATGAAATACAAATATGTTTATTTCTGTACTACTTTATACCCTTAAAATAATTGAAAAGCCTTTCGATGCGTGTATTCAATTTTCAGTGGTATGTATCATTCAAATTCGCATCAGTATCGTTTAATCGCCGCAAACGCGTCGTTTTAAAAGTAGACTTTAAATTGAAGAGCCAGCAGATTGCCTAGCTGGTCACCGTGCTGACTGTTGGCCTCAACTCATGTATCCACAGTTGATCAAACATTTTTCTTCTGTGCTGACCAAAAAAACGTGCGTCAATTTGAGGTTAGCAGAAACAGAGTATAATTCCATCGAGAAAAAAAAAACTGACATCAATCTACGCATATATAAAGTGCTGGAGGAAGTCAGCGGCTGCGCAACACCGATGATAGGCATGAAATACTGGAGTAACTCCCTCCACCTTTGTGTTTATCTTTGGTGTTTGCCTATATGTATATGCAAATATTTCATACACAAAGAAATAAACATACATAGAAAATAGGTGCAGGAGGAGGCCATTCCGCCCTTCGAGCCAGCACCACCATTCATTGTGATCATGGCTGATCGTCCACTATCAATAACCCGTGCCTGCCTTCTCCCCATGTCCTTTGGCTCCACTAGCTCCTAGAGCTCTATCGAACTCTCTCTTAAATCCATCCAGTGACTTATCCTCCACTGCCCTCTGTGGCAGGGGATTCCATACATTCACAACTCTCTGGGTGAAAACGTGTTTTCTCACCACAGTCTTAAATTACCTCCCCTTTATTCTAAGACTGTGGACTCGCCCAACATTGGGAACATTTTTCCTGTTTCTAGCTTGGCCTGTCCTTTTATAATTGTATGTGTTTCTATAAGATCCCCCCTCTTCCTTCTAATCTCCAATGAATACAAGCCTAATATTTTCAATGTCTCCTCATATGACAGCCCCGCCATCCCAGGGATCAATCTCGTGAACATACGCTGCACTGCCTCAATCACAAGGATGTCCTTCCTCAAATTTGGAGACCAAAACTGTACACAGTACTCCAGATGTTGTCTCACCAGAGCCCTATACAACTTTAGAAGAGCCTATTTACTCCTATACTGATATCCTCTTGTTATGAAGGCCATCACTCCACTAGCATTCTTCACTGCCTGCTGTACCTGTAAGCCAACTTTCAGTGACCGGTGTACAAGGACGACCAGGCCTCCTCCTGACATCGAGGACCTGGCGGCCTCTTTCTGGGGATCAACCTCGTGACTTCTTTTTTTTTTAACTCCACGTTTATTGACATAACAAAATACACATACAGGCAAAACAAAGAGACACACAAGAGACAATCGCAAAATGACAAAATACAAATCACCTAACCTCTATTTGCATCACAAATTGCATTGGTTCCTCTTACCATTCTATCATAGAAGCATCTTATTCACAGGCACCATAGCAAGCTAATCCATTCATATCCTTAATCAATCTTGGCATTTGTCATAGTACCGTGGCATTTCCTTTCTCCATTGCACTATCATCTTTTTTAGCAATCAACAGCATCACCCCAAGCAAAGATTTCTGATTTTGAATATTTGTTGCTGCTGGAGTATCTCCTAATATAAAACAAGAAGGTTCCAAAGGTAGATCCACTCCCAGAATTAATTTAATCTCTACTTTTTTATGGTTTCCCTATGATATTAAAGACATCGGTCCTCAACTGGAGTTTAGCAGTTATACTTTACATCAAGTATACATTTTTCAATCTTTCCCTCCACTGTTGAACATTTGGTGGTATTTCTTTTCTCCATAGCACTGTTATCATCTTTTTAGCAATCAACAGCATCACCCCAAGCAAATATTTCTGATTTTGAATATCTGTTGCTGCTGGAGTATCTCCTAATATAGAGCAAGCCGGTTCCAAAGGTAGACCCACTCCCAGAATTAATTTGATCTCTACTTGGATGTTTCTGCAGTATTGGTACAATTGGGGACAATCCCAAAGAACATGTGTGTGATCACCGATCTTCCCACATTGTCTCCAGCATAAATTTGCGGAGATATCAAATTCTATTGTAACACTCACTCTATAGTCATCAAGAACGTATTTTCAATATTTGACGGTAGTCTACATATCTGCTCCCAATCTACATGTTTCTGCAAGTAGTGCCGTATTTGTAGGAACCTAAAGAAATCCGACCCTGACAGTCCAAATTCATTCTGCAAGTGCTCGTAAGATTTCAAGATTCCCCACAAAAAAGCTGGTCCACAGTAATAAGCCCTTTATCTGCCCAGTTTCTAAATACCTTATCAATTTTGCTGGGTATTAAATTGGGACGAGCAGCTGGCTTCATTTCTCTAGATATCGAATTAAATATATTTAATTGCTTTCTTATAGCTAACCACGTTTTCATCGTGAATTTAATCCAATCGTTATCTACTTTTAATTTCTTCCAATTTACTTGAGTTAGAAATGGGAGGCCAACCAGGGTAATACTAGGACATGCATTTTGTTGCATTTTCACCCATCCCGTTTCCTCATCGGTCGTTAACCATGCTGTCAATGTTCTCAGCTGCGCTGCCCAATAATAATATTTAAAGTTGGGCATATTTAGGCCCAACATACTCTTCAGTCTGACTGGGTCTTATATTTTTCACACAAATCTTGTTAACACTTTGTCTAGCGCCTTAACTGCCGCGCCAGGGCCTCCTACTGGTAAAGATTGAAATAAGAAAAGCAGTCCGGGCAAAATGTTCATTCGAACCACTTCCACTTTACCAATTAAAGATAAAGGGAGAATATCCGACCTGTGCATGTCCACCTTAATATTCTTGAGTAATTTACCATAATTGGCTTCATACAATGCGGTGATAGAGGAAGTGATGACAATACCTAAATGTCTAAAACCCTCGCTAGACCAATGGAACCTGACCTGATCATTTCATTGCGAGGGCCACAGACCTGACAGCATAATTGTTTCTGATTTTGGGTCATTCATTTTTATATCCCGATATTTCTCCATATTCCTGTAAGACTTGCATTAGGCGAGGCACTGAGGAAATAGGATTACTCACATAGATCATAACATAATCTGCAAATAGTGATTTTTTTTTTGTTCTCTCCCCCCACCCCCCCCCCCCCCCGATCATCTTTAATGCCCTCAATATAGTCATCTTGCCTAATCGTTTCTGCGAGCGGCTCTAAACATAAATACAAAAACAGGGGACTCAAACTGTCCCCCTGTCTAACTCCCTTCTTTAATTTAAAAAAAAACTCAGAGCAACATCCATTTGCCCTCACTCTTGACTTTGGATTTAAATATAATGTTTTCACCCAATTAATACATTTCGTGTTGAAACCCATTGTATCTGGTGTATATTCAAGATAGACATAATCCACTCTGTCGAAAGCCTTTTGAGCATCTAAACTTAATAGCATTGAAGACTGATGCTTCCTTTTTGCACATGTCATGATATTCAGGACGCGACTAATATTATTGGCTCCCTGCCTGCCCGGTATGAACCCTGTTTGATCAGGATGTATCAATTGTTTTATAATTATTTGGGTTCTCTTAGTTAATATAGCAGTGAATATCTTTAAGTCATTGCATAAGAGACTTGTCGGTCTGTAGCCTTCACATCCTGTGGGATACTCCCCATCCTAATAAATAACAGAGATTATAGCCTCGGCCCATGACCTCGGTGGGTTGCCTTCAGCCAAGGCATAATTATAGACTCTAGCCAGAATCTGAGAAAGCTCGTTCTGAAAACAATTATAAAACTCTCCTGGAATCCCATCCGTCCCTGGGGACTTGTTCTTTCATTTTTTTAATTACTTCTTTTATTTCCTCCTCTTCTATTTGTGTTGTCATATTTCTCGCTTCTTCTTGAGAAAGGCAGGGCATTTTTAATCCAGAAAAGAAAGTTCTGATCTTTCCTCTTGATCTATGATTTCAGGAGAGTCGTATAACTGTTCATAGAAGGATGCAAACGCTTTCCTGATTTCTCGTGGTTGTGAGACTACATTTCTTGGAAACGGATGTAGAACATTAGAAACTGCTCGATTAGCTTGCTCCTTACGCAACTGAAATGCCAGAAGGCGACTAGCCCTATTTACCATCTCATAGTCTTTTCGATTTAAAAATCGAAGGGCTCCTTCCGCTTTATATGTTAGAAGGTCTTCCAACTCATGTCTTTTGTGTTTTAGTTCCTTTAACAAATTCTTGTTTCTATTGTTATTTTTTGTGTGCTACTTCAATATCTTTATTTTACTTTCCAAGTCAGAGTGCTTCTTCAACCCATTCTTCCTTACTCTACTCGATATTTCAATCATTTTGTCCCTTATTACTGATTTTGCACCGTCCCAAAGCGTGGATAATGTTACTTCACTATTGTCATTGTGGTCAAAATACTCCTTGATACAATTCCTTATTCCCTGTGTCACTACGTTATTTTTCAATAAAGAAATGTTTGTTCTCCAATATTTAAAACTCTTTTCAGTTCCTAACTCCAAGGTAAGGATTATGGGCGCATGGTTACTGATTGTTATTGAACCAATTTTACAATCTACCACTTTATATGTACATTGTTTGAGGACACAAATCATGTCTATAAATGAGTAGCTCTCGTGCATGTTCGAAAATAAACTACATCTTGGATTTTTATGTCTCCATGAGTCTACTAATCCTAACTCCCCTAGCATATTATTTAATATATATATATATTTTGTTTGGTTGTACTCATCTGGTAATCTAACCAGGCTCCCACCAATGGCCGCATTGAAATCACTACCTAATATTATTATACCTTTGGCATTTTCTGCAATTATGTTTGCAATGTCTCTAAAAAAAGAGTAATCATCTTCCGTTGGTGCATAAATATTTATAACCGATGCTACCATCCCACTTATTGTACCAATTACCATTACATATCTCCCCAGTGTATCTTGAAGTGCTTTGTCCACACAGAAAACGACATTTCTATTGAAAAGGATAGCCACTCCTCTCCTTTTCCCATAGGAGGCACTAAATACCTCGCCAACCCACTCTCTTCTAAGCTTTTTGTGTTCATTTTCCACCAATGCGTTTCCTGAATCAATGCAACTCCACATCCTACTTTTTTGAGTAGGCTCAGAATTGTTCTTCTCTTTATGGGGTGATTTAAACCGTGGACATTATAACTTACTATCTTTAAATCAGTCATTATCCCACGTAGTGTAATCTACTATTTGATTTCTATACCATTTTTGTTTCTTGCTCTGGTTAGCCTGTGAATATCCGCTGTACTAAAAATACAATTTACTAGGGTGTGACGTAACAATGAAAAACATTTGCCAAACTAACAAATCAATAAACAATAAACAAAAATTAAATCAATATACAATAAAAACATTACACATAGGACCAAATACAATAAAGAAAAAATGGACTTCCTACCTAACAAACCCATCTGGACACCTTAAACTAGGTGGTGTACCAGCTCCTCGTAAAAAGGCCAAGAGATGTGACAAGCTATCTCCTGGGTAGCCCACTTATGTGTGGTTGCAGCTACAGTAAGGTTGCTCTAAATCCCACTTTGGGACGTTTGAATTACAATTACAAACAAAAATAAATGGCAAGTATCTACACCCCCCCCCCCCACCCGAGAGAGCCCCCCTCAATCCCTATCTTTGATAGTACATTTAAATCAAATAGAAAATATAATACATTACAAAACCAGCCGTATATATGCTGTAAATCATGGCATAATTACCCTTCGTCAAGAAAACAAAACAGAACCAGAGAGTATATGTACAAACTATTTACATCTTATTTGTCTCATCTTATACTATTATCTGATCCTATAGATGTTAATTGTCCACTTCATTAACTCAAAGGTCTCTTTCAGACATTTTACCATTTGCACATATAACCCACGTTTCTGTGCTTATTTCAAACCGGTCTATAGTCCATCTCCTATGATACCCAGTATCGTGCGAAGATCTCCCTCTGACAGATTTGCCAATCCTCTCTGGCCGCCTGCTTTATTCATCCCCCCTGACCAGTGGTCTTACAGCAGTTCTCTATTCAACACATCTCTGGACTCCGACCTGATGTAATTCCCCATCTTCTCCAGCGTAGGTACTGCCTCAGTCAATGTCCTGAACGATTTAACGCCAGAATCTAGGAAGAGTTGTGCCGGAAATGGAGACTTGGCTTTAATATTTTTCTCCCGTAGTTGTTTAATTACTTGTCGTACCTCCTTGCGATGTCTCTGGACTTCTGGTGAGTTGTCTTGATCAAAATACACTCTGTCCCCATCATATATTATCTCATGCTACTTCCAAGCCTGTTCGTATAATAGTCTAAACATCTGACTATTATAGATCTTGCTGGGGCTAGCTCTGCACTCGATCTAGCTGCGAGCGACCTATATGCTCCCTCTATATAGTTCAATCTTCCGGGAGTTCTAGGGAATCCCTCAACAGTTCATTTACAAACTGGAACATGTCCTTTTTTTCCTTTCCCTTTGTGACTCCATATATCCTCACATTTTTACGTCTCGCTCGATTTTCCAGGTCCAGACATTTCTCTGTTAATTTAGCTTCTCTCTGTAACAGGTGTAACTCTCTGAAATCACTCTCTCGTGTCTCATTTCCTTATCTTCTGTTGAACTTAATCTGACCTCATTTCCTTCAATTTTCCTTCCTGCTTTTCCATTCGAGCTGTCAAATCCTTCATTTTATCCTCCACTCTCGTTAATCTTGCGAGGATTCTGTTAGTTTCTGACCTTCATTCTTTCCTTTTTCTCCTCGCTCAGATGCCTTATGTCGACCCACCCCGTTCAGACAGCCGTTAGCACTAATTTCTCCTCGTAAATCACAGTATTCATCTTTCTTATGGCTGGGTTGATGAGGGCATCCCGGAGAGCAGGTCGATCACACAGCCTTCACTGTCATGGCGTCACCGGAAGTAGGCCTCGTGACTTCTAACGTGGAGCCTGCGGACGATACCTCGCGGAGCTGGCGTACTTTGTCAGGGATCGTCCTTGGGAGCTCCAACCGCGGGAGCCTGGGGTCAAAACATCGTGGAGCTCACGGTCCCTGATTTGGGACCGAATTCGGGAGCACCAACCGTAGGTGCTTCGACGCCCGATCGCCATGACGAGGGAGTTTGGATCGCCGGCTGCGGGAGCTTCGGTCGCCCCACTGTCGACCGCGGGAGAAAGGAGGAAAGAAGATAATACTTTAATACCATATTGTGCCATATTGGGTTTTTTTGGTGTGACTCTATGGCAACTCTATGTTTTTGTATGTTGCAAAATATACTTTACTAACAAGATTACGATTACAATTACGATATGTGTTCTGATTTCATTTCGGAGTCACATGAGTGACTTCGTGAAGAACCCGCCAGCACGCATGCGCGACATATCGTCGCAACGCGTTGCTGTCGACGGCTGGCGGTGGGGTGCGCTCCCCGCCAGTCCTTCATAAGGGACCGCTAAGGTAAGTTGTACTAACCTTAAGTTGGTTGGTCCTTGCTGCGAGTACTTTTTTGTCTTTCGGCAAGGGCATGGAGGGGAGTTCGAGACGCCGCAAGACATCCGTCCGGAGTCGCCGGCCACCTGTCCCGGAGCCCTCATCATCGGCTGCACCTGCGAGACAGGCCGGGAAGAAGGCGGGGAAACCGGGGAGCCCTGTTGTTGCAGGACCCGACCCGCTGATACACCGCAGCTCCGGGGAGGAGTTGGAGGAGCTGGACTGCGGTGTGCCGCCGGAACAGGTAGACCCTGCCTCCGCATTGAGGTCGCCAACGGGCCCGTTGGCGGACCTGGGCAAGGGCTCGCGTGCGGCTGCACGGCCCTTCTCCCTCAGCCCTCGGAGAAGAGGGAGGGATGGAGCCCGGAAGCCTAACACCTCAGGGGCAAAGGCATCACCTGCCGCCAAACAGCGGACTGGTGCAAAGGCGGGACTCAAGTCCACTGCGAGGTCCAGTGTTGACTCCCCAACCACCGAGGCCGGGACGGGGCATTTCGGAGGAGTCCCGCCACGGTCGCCGTGTCCCCCATGGATGGGAGGACGAGACCATGTGTCGGCAAGGTCCACGATGTGGGCAGCCGGCAAGCCCGCGCGGGCGTCGGGTCACCGTGCTGAGGCATTGGGTGCCGACTCTCCACCGCGTTTGCCCTCCGTGGCAGCGGCATTAGGCTCTGCCAAACGAAGGCGTTTGAACACACCTCCCGCGCGGGAATCGCTCAGCTTTGCTGCGGCGGCTGGCAGCGACAACTTCCGGCACCGGGTTCACCTCGACGAGGTGCGGGCCGATGAAAGGAGCCTCAGCAGTATATCAGAGCATGAGGACTCCGACTGCCCGAGTGTTCAGGGCGAAGGGCGTATTGACCGTATGGAACGGATGTTGGAGCTCCTTTTACAAAACCAACGGCAGGAGGAATCCAGCATCGAAGGGCACAGGGAGGTTTCACCAGTCTCAACAGCCAGCCTGAGGCAGCCAGCAGAGGAGGAATTTTCAGGCCCTACACCAGTTCCATCCGAGGTGCCGCATGAGGAACTCCTGGATGTGGCGGCGAAATTTGCTTCTCCGGAAACAGCGGGACTTCCCCTCAACCCCAAACTGGCTGCCACCGTGGACTTCCTCACTAACCACCAGCTCCAGGAGGAAGTTCTATCACAGGCCATCAACAGGCACAAAGCCCCATCCAACTGTAACTCCCTCAACGTGCCCGTGGTCAATACGCCGATCTGGGGCAACATAGGCACAGCCATCAGGACTCAGGAGATCAAGCTCCAACGCATCCTGAGGCTGCTCACGGATGGAATCACCGCGTTTGCGCGGTCGGTGGATGGAGAGGACCTCAACCTAGAGCAGGAAGATGCTCTCGCGCTGCTATGTGCTACTCAGCACGAAATAAATGCCTTCAGGAAAAGCAGCATCCGCCCCACGCTCAACCCAAAATTTGCTGGGTTGTGCAAGGCGCCTCCTCCACCACCGCCCAGACAGCTGTTCGGGGAAGACCTCCCGAAGAGGGTTAAGGAGCTGGATGAACATGCCAAAACGGTGGGACTCATGCGGTCTCAGATCGCCCCCAGGCCGCCGGCCAAGAAAGCGCCATTTATTAGGTCACGAGGCCCTGTCTCCAGACCGACACGGACCTACGCTCCAGCTCCTCCTCAATACCAGCAGCCCCAGCAGCCGCGGCCTTTTTTAGGGCAAGGCCCGCAACGGCCTCCGTGGAAGATGCGGACGCCACAGCACCAGCCCAACCCAGCACCTCCACGACCCGCCAAACATGTCAGGGACCGCCGGTAACCAGGGAGGTAAGGCGGTCTGGTTTTCATGTACCTGTGTGTTTAACTTCACATGTTGGTGGGCGCCTTCGGTCTTTCTTGGAGGCGTGGGAAACTATCACTTCCGATAAATTTATTTTACAAAGTATTCAAGGTCATGAGATTGAATTTATTAACGGCAACATTCCTGAATCCCAGCATATGCCCAATCGGACATTTACACTGTCTGCCGTTGACCAGGCAGCAGGCTGTGCTGAGATCTTAAGGTTAGAAGAAAAAGGCGTGATAGAAAAAACTATACACGAACCAATTGAATTTGTATCAAATATATTTACCAGGCCCAAGAAGGATGGAGGATGTCGGGTTATTATTGATCTGACCCATTTGAATACTTTTGTAACATACACCCATTTCAAAATGGACACTTTCGAAACAGCCAAGTCATTGCTTTCTCATGGTTGCTCTATGGCATGCATTGATTTAAAAGATGCATACTATTCCGTATCCATTCGGAAACACCACAGGAAGTTCTTAAAATTTGTCTGGATGGATCAACTCTGGCAATACAGGGCTTTGCCAAATGGGCTTACTACCGCCCCTTGATTGTTTACTAAATTACTGAAACCCATTATGGCCAGGCTACGGAAGCAACATCATATAGTGATGGCCTATTTGGATGATATATTGATTGTTGGCAACACCCTGGAGTCGGCTGAACAGGCAGTCTCAGCCACTGTGGCACTTTTTCAGGAAATGGGGTTTATTGTCCATCCAGATAAATCAAAGTTCTGCCCTTCACAGGTTATGGATTATCTGGGGTTCACCGTGGATTCCAATCGCATGAGGGCCACCATACCGGCTAACAAGGTTCGGGATGTCACCCAAGCATGTCAAGATTTAACCTGCGCCAGTATACCATCAATTAGTCAAACTGCTAAGGTGATTGGCAAGATCGGAGCATTGTTTCCAGCAGCCCAATACGGGCCTTTGCATTATCAAAATTTGCAAAGAGCCAAGACCTCTGCGTTAAAACAGAACGCCGGTCATTTCGATAGATCAATGCAGCTGCCTCTTAAAGCTAAGATTGAGTTACAATGGTGGGTGGACCATATTAGTGACTCATTTAAACCCATTATTGTGCCCAATCCGATGGTATACTTGCAAACCGATGCAAGCTCCTATGGGTGGGGAGCTACGGACAACTACTCCAGTTGCGGGGGCAGATGGGACACCCTTGAATCTACTATGTTGTTCTCACAAGGGATCAACTATTTGGAGATGCTTGCTGCATTTCACGGACTTCGAGCTTATTGTTCCAATCTTACAGACGCTCATGTCCGTATCCAAATAGACAATACCACTGCGGCGGCATATTTAAACCATATGGGCGGTACCAGGTCAATTTCATGTGATGAATTGGCTAATACAATTTGGCTCTGGTGTATTCAACGGAATATTTGGATTTCAGCTACCTATTTACCAGGTGAGCTCAATACTGTGGCGGACACCAGGTCACGCAAGTTTAATGACAACACCGAGTGGATGTTGCATCCTCAAATCTTCGCTAAAATTACAGCTAAATTTGGTAAGCCGGATATCGACCTCTTCGCGTCACGGTTGAACCATCAGGTACCAACATACGTTTCGTGGGAACCAGATCCTGGGGCAATGGCGATGGATGCATTCTCGCTGGACTGGGGGAATTGGTTTTTCTATGCATTGCCCCCATTTTGCCTCATCAGTCGGGTATTGCAGAAAATCCAGATGGATGCTGCTAAGGGCATTCTTATTATACCCGACTGGCCTACGCAGCCATGGTATCCGGTGGTATTTGACATGATCAGTCAGCCTTGGGTCCTCTTAGAGGGTTGCCCACAATTGGTCACTAACCCTGTGTCGGGGGAGCCACATCCTTGCCATAGCTATCTGAATTTGTTGGGTTGCAGATTCTAAACCGGCCATTACTGCAGTATGGCCTGTCACTCAGAACTATGGATACCATTGGAGCATCGTGCCTGGAGTCCACCAGGCGGCAATACCTCTCCCACATCCGAAAATGGGAAGCCTACTGCGGCCGCTCTCAAATCACATATGACGATGCATCCATAGCCGACGTATTGGAATTCCTCGCGGGGTTGCACCATGATGAACACTTGAGCTACAGTGCCATCAACAGCGCCAGAAGCGCGCTGTCATTCTACCTCAATATTGAGGTAGGATCCAACAGGCTGGTGTCCAGGCTGATGCGGGGTATATTCAATTCGAATCCGCCTAGACCACGCTATAATATCACCTGGGATGTCAGGAAAGTACTAACCCTGCTCAGGACGTGGTCGCCCATGGAGGGGCTAGAGCTGGACAAACTCACCATGAAACTGGTGATGTTACTAGCACTGACTTCAGCGCAGAGGGTACAGACACTGCATAAAATCCGGATTGACAGGATGATCTCTACCCCTGCAGAAGTAGTCTTCTTTATCGATGAGCTACTAAAGCAGCATAGACCTGGGTGCACAGGGCTGCAGCTGAAGTTCCCGGCATACCCCGCAGATGCAAGGCTATGTTTAGCCGCCCATATCCGTCACTATGTCAAGGTGACGAGAAACATAAGGGGAATGGAGAAATACCTGCTTGTCACTCACAAGAAACCTCACCATCGAGTGACAGTCCAGACGATATTCAGGTGGCTCAGGATCGTCTTGGGTAAGTCAGGTATCAACACTAATGTCTTCAAATCCTTTTCCACCAGGGCTGCATCAAAGTAGCCGGCGAGGGTCATGGAGGTGCCCATGGACCATATTCTCGCTACAGCAGGATGGGCGAATGAAGCTGTATTTCAGCGATTTTACAACAAGCCTGTTGCTGCTCCTCTACAGTTCGCGGAGGCCGTGCTGAATGCAGGTCAAGAACGTGGAGATGTCCCCGAATAAGGGTTTTTTTGCTTTGTTATTAATAAATATTATTCTTGTTTTTCAGTATGAGCAGTTTGGAAAATTGTTTACTCCCATCCATCCTTGCTAGTGGTGTGTCAGCATGGACGTGGTCCAGGGCGTGCAATCACAGAAGCTTTGAAGTCTTCACGAAATCACTCACGTGACTCCGAAATGAAATCGTAAGATTAAACGAGAGCTTACCAGTTCGAAGGTTGATCTTTATTTCATGAGGAGTTGCGATGAGGGATTTCGTGCCCTCCGCTCCCAACCCTCGATCATACTCAACTGGTAATTAGAGTATCTTCAATCTTACTATGCCAAGTCATTTCTGTTGTTGGTTTCTGTGATTCCACACCGCTACTTTGAAGAATGTCGCGCATGCGTGCTGGCGGGTTCTTCACGAAATCCCTCATCGCAACTCCTCATGAAATAAAGATCAACCTTCGAACTGGTAAATTCTAGTTTAATCTTACTATTATATCGTACAATTCATTGTGCAAGTAAAGTCCCAGAAAATGCTGTTTCTTGAACTCACGAATATTCATTCGCACCCTGCGATCCGGTCATTGTTGTTGATTGTTTCTCCACTTAATATTTTTAGATTTGGAAAAACTTATCGCGGAGAGCAGTGAGTACAGACTTTTATAAACGAATATATTTTGTTGGAGGTAAATATTCACTGAAATGAGAATTAAAGTCCAGCAAACTTTACGTGTGACGTATCAATATGTTCCATTTTGTTTTGGTTTATATTATTTTGCCCAACGCTCAGAGGAAATAATGGTTTGATTACTTTTTCTTTTGCTATTCTTACAGTGAAAAAGATGCTTGCCAAAGATCTAGGTAATGTTTACCATCTAATATTAAATATAATTCAGGTTATACTTCGTTCATTTTATTTAAAAAAATCAATGGCAGTGTCAGATTTGCAAAAAAATATTCTGGAATTCTCTTAAACGAATAAAGCAAAATGTTCGGCTTCGCATGAAACAAAAGCCCTAGTTTATTTTATCATTATATTCGGTATTATTAAAATATCGTTCCGTTTCCTACTGAGCTAAACCATGAAGCCCGAATCCATGCATTCGTCGCCCATTGGAATTCCATGTTTTTTGTAACCCTACAATTTTCTGAGAAATAACATCATTCTCCATATGTTTCTTGCTCAATGTTCTGATAGATTCGATACTCTTCGTCTTAAAAGTTAAATAAGAGATCTTATAAATTATCTCGATAAATGTGCCCCATGTAATCATTAGTTGTTTGATCATTCAAAAGTAAATTATCGAGGATTGAAATAATTATACTTCAAATGTGTGCTTCGTATAGATAGCGTGATCTGACATTGTGTAATATTCTGTTTCATAAGAGATTGAAATTCTGAAGCTAAAGGTTTCGAACGGCGGTAAGGAAACAATCTATTCTATTGAATAAATATTACGCGGCCGTCTCGCTTCTGCGTTATCTCAGAAAAAAGTATTTGCGTTATTTCCTTCATGATCTGATTCCATTATACTTCGTGCTTGACGCACTTGATAATTGGTGTGTTTTCCTAATTTCGTACTGAATGAAAGTATTGCTACTTTCAGTTAATGTATTGGCATTTCATCTTCAGCGATCCCTTTAAGATTAATCGCCAAGAACACCTATTTGGAATTACTCTGGAGTTATCATTGTATACATATTATGTGTATTAATTTAATGTGAGAGACATCGATAATTGCAAAGTCAAGAATTCAAAGTCAAAGTGACAGCAAGAATTGCAATCTAGTTTAGTTCGCTCGAATTCATCAGAGTGGTTATAATTGTGATTTGTGCAATGTAAGAGCTGGATAGTTATGAGCGTGTTATTTACAATTTTCTGGTTTCAAAGTACATTGAGTACTCTGCCATTGAATGGCTTTGCAAAACCATTATATATGTACCAATGTACATCAAGAAGTCTGAAAACATATTTCCTATGAATGACATTTGTTTTAAATTTCCTTCGTATCGGACAAAATTGAATAAGTACGCTGGGGCTGGGCGAGGAATAATAGGAATATTAAAAGGAAAATTGAAGATATTATCATAATTAACATTTGTCGATCGTCAACATATTAACCATGGATACAATTGCAAATTATGTTTATTCTTATACCCATTTCCCATTTAGAGGTCGGCGAATAAAGCACATGTCAGAATGACTTCTCGTGGAAGCTATCCTCTCAACCATTGTTTTGGGTATCACCAAGTCCGAATTGAAATGTCGGTTTTAGGCAATATGCGGAAGCTTGCACCGTAGTTTGAGGTCACGGAAATGCCATTGATATTTGAAATATAAACGCATACAGGATGCCACTAGTCATGCACTAATCAATCCACTGATATTATTTACCGACCTCTAAGATGTGTCAACGTGTCACACGCGAGCGTATCGAGGTGCCTGGTGGTTGTGTGACACTTCACTGGGGACGTTTGGAGTTGAATTTGATCTCAACATATTTTGAAAATAAAGACATTGACTAATGATGCTCGTAATTATTCGGAGTACAATGCAAGACAACATTGGAAAGATATATAGACAGTTGCTTGATTACGAAAGAACTCCCTTAAGGCAGTGGAATTCATTGTAGACTTTAGGAGAGCTCCCCCTCCCCTCACCCCACTCGCCATCAACAAAACCACAGTCACATCTGTGGAGTATTTTAAGTTCCTGGCAACCATCATCTCCAAGTGGGGCGCTACCATCGACTTCACAGTCAAGAAGGCACAACAGAGGGTGTACTTCCTACGGCACCTGAGGAAGCACAATCTGACACAGGCAATGATGGTCCAATTCTACACGGCCATCGTAGAGTTTGTTCTCACCTTCTCCATCATGGTCTGGTTTGCCTCAGCCACGAAGCACGACAGCTGGAGGCTGCAGCGAATCGTCCAATCAGCTGAGAAGGTTATTGGCTGCAACCTCCCTTCCATTGATGAACTGTACACTGGAAGAGCCAGGATGCGAGCGGGCAAGATCATCTCTGATCCCGCTCACCCTGGCCACAAACTCGTTGAATCACTTCCCTCTGGAAATCGACTCCGGACTGTTAAAGCTGTCACAGCCAGACATATAACCAGTTTTTAGCCACGAGTAGTCGCTCTAGTCAACAGCCAAAAATCTGTAGCCTCCCTTTGATCAGATATTTTGTTGGTTCACATGCTTGATCAATGGTGTTTTATCATTAATGTATTATTATTATTAATGTTTAGTGTTTTTTGAGTCATTCGTAACTGTCACTGTATGTCATGGTGTCACTTGTGGGCGGACCACCAAGGCAAATGCCTTGTATGTGAATACTTACTTACTTACTTACTCACTTACTCACATACTTACTTACTTACTTACTTACTTACTTACTTACTTACTTACTTACTTACTTACTTACTTACTTACTTACTTACTTACTTACTTACTTACTTACTTACTTACTTACTTACTTACTTACTTACTTACTTACATATTTGTTTGGGAAATATAATAAAACCAATGGTATTTGCATGTGATTCTGCGACTTCCATGATTCTGTAGTTTTGGTTAATGTGTAAATGGTTCGCATTTCATAGTTGTCTATTGAATTCGGAAGTACATTTCCCCAAAATTATCTCATTTTATTCCAATTGCCAATACAACTTCAATATGCCAAATTATATTTTCTGCAGTTATCTATATTCTAGATTGTATATAATGGTTTCTCAATTCCATATTTTTCACAGATGGCACTACCGATACAGGTAAGATGTAACAAATTATTTAGCAAAGTTGCGCATGAACGGATCATAAAGTGAAGTGCTCCATAGATGTGTTTATATTTATTATTACGAGGACTAGAAAGAAACTTCAGATTACTGACATGATATCCACGATGGGGGATTATGGAGAATCAGTTGTTAAGTAGGCGATAATCTGGCGGTGAGAAAAGCACCATGCATTGTTGCTACGGCAGGGTACAGTCTTGTGTTTTTGCTGCCCTTTTCCTGTGCAGCTCATGCCAGCATTATCATTTGCGTGCATTCATATGCAGGAATCCAAAATATACTGACCAAACCAGCGTGATTTCTAAATCGCAATGTTTGTAGCCCTTTTCGTTTCCGTCAATATGACATCACGTCAATTGATGCGGATTTGACATATTAACGAAATATTACCAACTTGATATCCTGATAATCCAATATGTTCAGTCTTACCAGAAACTATATTATTTCTTTAACGTCATGCTCAATGAAGTTATTATTGCAGGCTTGACTTGCGATTGCCATTATTATGATAACTGTTAAGTTTATGCTTTTGCTGCCATCCAGTGGATCAAGTGAGTACAAGGGAGTTAAAATAAACAGAATGTAGAACAAAGTGTTGCACTTACAGATAATATGAAGAGAATGTGCAGAAACGAAATAGATCGCGAAATACGGATGTCATGCTTCTGATATTAAAGCCTACTTCAGAGAGTGATAATAGTGGGAAATGACCATTTCCTGAATGTAGCGGCACATGTTTTAAAACTTTGCAGCGGCTGCCTGGCGGGAGAGTGGAAATGACAGAGTGACCGGTGTCTGAATATTCCTTCATAAACTTGGCTGATTTCCGAGGCAACTTGAAATATAAATGGGGATTAACGGGACGGGGCTGGTGTGGGGTGGGGAGAGGGGGGGGGGGGGGCGGTCAGATCTGCGTGAAGGAATGAGTTGCGTTTTCTATTAAGCGCTAGCAGCCTTGAGAGCAGCACTCTGCACTGGATAAGATGCCTCTGCTCGCGCATTAGTAAATTAGGATGCTAACGTGCATTTCTAAAAATCAGGTAAGTCATTGTACACTTGCCAAATCTCGTTACATTTCTTGTCTGTAGTTTCAACGTGACTAGATGAGGACAAATGGTTGGTGATATTTAACCTAATATCTCATCCCTCATATCATCGTACTAATATGTGATATGTGTAGAGAAAGAAAGAGACTACTTAGAAGAAATGTTGGTCCCTTGCAGTCAAAAGCAGGTGAATTGATCATGGGGAACAAGGACATGGCAGACCAATTGAATAAATACTTTGGTTCTGTCTTCACTAAGGAAGACATATATAATCTGCCGGAAATAGCAGTGGATCGGAGGTCAAATAAGATGGCGGAAATGAGCGAAATCCAGGTTAGCCGGGACGTGGTGTTGGGTAAATTGAACGGCTTCAAGGCCGATGAGCCCCCAGAGCCAGATGGTCTGCACCCCAGAGTGCTCGAGGAGGTAGCCACGGAAATAGTGGATGCATTAGTGATAATTTTTCAACACTCCTTAGATTCTGGAGTAGTTCCTGAGGATTGGAGGATAGCTAATGTAACCCCACTTTTTAAAAAAGGAGGGAGAGAGAAAGCGGAGAATTACAGACCAGTTAGTCTAACACGGCAGTGGGGAAACTCTAGTGTTAGTTATTAAAGATGGGATAGCAGCGCATTTGGAAAGTGGTGAAATCATTGGACAATGGCAGCATGCAT
>OY740805.1:31394485-31422858 GCA_963514005.1 Raja brachyura
TGGCAGCTTCTTCAACACATCCACCACCCTTTATGTGAAATAAAACACTTCTCAGATTCCGATTAAATCTTTTCCCCTTCACCATAAACCTATGTCCGCTGGCCCTCGTGTCATCTACTCTGGGGCAAAAGACTGTGCGCCTTCCCATGATCCTATACTGCTCAGAAATCCCTCATCCGCCTGCGATCCAACGAATAGTGTCCCGGCCTACTTAACCTCTGCCTATAAATCAGACCATCTAGTCCTGGCAACATTTTAACATAAACATTCACCACAGAGACCCCTCCCCATTTTCACTGTGATGGAAGGCGAAAATAAAAGTTCAATCTCTCCCCTCCTTTGCTCTTCCGCGGCCGGGGGTCTCGAACCCTCCGGGACGATGTTGGATTCCGGAGCCGGTGGTGGTGTCCTCCGCGTCGGGGCGATCAAGCTCCGACATCGGGGGTCTGTCAGCTCCCCGCGCCGGATGATCGGCCCCGCGTCGGGGCTGGTCTTCTGCAACTGTAGAGTATCCCGACATCATTTACCCGAGACTGCGTGCTTCTCGATGATGAAATCCGCAGGCCGCGGTTGGAGCGCCGATCCCAGGCAAGGAATGGGTTCCGATGGTAAGTCCATGTCCGCGCGGTGGGGCTCAAAGTCAGTCCTCAGCAAAACCTCCGGATTCATTATGTTAGGACGCAGAGCGACCGTAGATACGACTCGGAAAACAATCCCATCTCCGGCAAGGTAAGAGATTGAGAACAAGTTTCCCCCTACACCTTTCTTTCCAACCCATTTATTTCCAGTTCTACGCTGATGCAGACGTATGTCTCCAACTACCCCTGCCCCCTATATTTTACCGTACGAAATATGAAAGTGCTTGTCAACAGTTTATGTCCTGCACATTTCCAGCACTGAACAGAAACATGAAAACATTTTTACGAATACCTCATACTGCAACGTCTTCATTTTCCCAATGCAGAATCTATATATTTGCCTATTACCTTTGCAGTCCATATGGCTCTCATCAGCAAAACCTCGCAAGATAATTTCATATCAAATGATTGTCAGCGTGTTTGTGACTTGTTTAATATACAAAAGGTGGTATATAATATTGATTGAATATGTGAACAATGTAGTATATGTGTTTTAATTACATTACAGGCAAAGGTGACCAGGAAGCAGATAAATTATAATCAATATCCATGTTAAATCCTATATATTTGCCTGAATCGATATCTCTACATGTCAAGAAATATTTTATCGAACATAGGACCGGAGTGACCACGCAGCGTTATCGTGCACTATTTTCTCAGGATTCTCTACAAAATGTGAAACCAATGGGTAAAACGTGTTTATATTGTTACGTTAAGATGACTTTCATGTCCCAAGGCAATGTCGATGAATTTTCCCGATGCTATTTACTGTCTATTTGGCTCGATAATAGACTGTAAAACATTAGCCGGAAACATCAATTCATAATGTTTTATTATTAAAGTTTAATGTTTTATGTGTAATTCATAACTGTCACGGTATGTCATGTTGTCACTTGCGAGCGGAGCACCAAGGAAAAACTTGGCCAATAAACGTAATCATTCATGAGCAGAATCCCTCGGGACAATAATATATCAGCGTGTTTGTGACAAGTATAATATACAAACGGATATATCTTATACTTATTGGATACATGAACAATGTGGCTACATGTGTTTTCTTTACATTACAGGCAAGGGTGACAAGGAAACAGGTAAACTATCAGAAATACCAGTTTTTATATCTTACTTAGCTGCTTGCATTACTAGCTATACCGGTCGAAAGTTGTTCATGGAATACAGGTCCAGGGTTATAATATTGTTGAAGAGTGAATACACAGCTTTGCTGTGTACTATTTTATTAGAATGCTGTGTGTATTTGAAGCCACCGTTTAAAACGTGTTTCTTTTGTAACGTTAATAAAACTTTCCTTTCCCAACGCAAAGTCGATACATTTTGCCGATTATATTTACAATCAATTTGGGGTACCATCCGTAAAATCCCTCAGGATGAGATAATGTCAGATTATTCTCAGTGTGTTCGCAATTGTCTATTGTAGAAAATATGCTATTTATTGAACATGTAATCAATGTGGCTGCGTATGTTCTAATTACATTACAGACAAAGGCGAGAAAGAAACAGGTAATTTATCAGCAATAACGGTGTTTATATCCTTGCTTGACTCACTAGATTTACACGTGGAAAAATAATTTATGGTACGCATAACTACAACACGGTCAGGCGATTAAATACTGTTGAAGTGTGAATACCGCTTTTATTTGTTCACTTGAATACGTTAATATGAGTTGCAAAGTGATATTAATTTTGTTTCAGATAGTGGAGCCATTGAACTACCTGCATACGTTCCTGATATCGGCAGGCGGGAACGAAACAAATTTTCGCCTTACAATATTCGTTTTACAATACCTATATATCCCTGCTTATTTTTAAATGACATTTACCACATTTTGCCTTTTCGCACGCAACATCTGCTACCTTTTAGAAGTAGAGAATTTGAGAGTCACGCTGTAAAGAGCCAGAAAAAAATGAATGGAAATTGCCCCAACAAATCCAGGTCTTGGTTTCTCGGAGTCCATCGCAAAATAGGCTAGGAGTGCATTCAGTTTAACCACTGGGAAACGCATACCATAATTGAAATGTAACCCATAATTCAGCTTTCGGCTTTTTCTCAACAGGAGACGAAACAAAAGATAAAGAACGAGGTAATTACTTTGGGGGTGTTAAGATAGCCGCACCTTGCCAGTGATGGATACTGATTTGGGGAAATGCATGTATGTTCACAAGTTCACGAGTTATAGGACGAGAATTAGGTCATCTGGCCCATCGAATCCACTCCGCCAATGAATCAATATCTTCCTACGAATACAATTGTCCTGCCTTTTCCCCATAACCCTTGACACCCGTTCTAATGAAGTATGTGTGCAGCATAGTTTCTCCAGTGGCAGGCTGGGTCGAATGATCGATCCAGGCAGCGATCAAGCGAGGCTAGGCATTAGCCCTCAATAAAACGTAAATAACTATTTTGAAGGTAAGCATATCTTCATAATCCTATTTTCTCGACTGAAAACTTCAGTGCTTTTGACATTAAAAACGATCCGAGTATTCAAGAAGTCTAAACGAGGATTAGTCTTTTAACGCACTCAATCTTTTCCAAATATTATAAAATTAGCTATTGTATGTTTAAGGTTACGCAGTTATAGATTGGATTAAACAATAATTTATGTAAACGCGCAGTATCATTAAAATACAATGGGACTGTTTGCTTTACTTCATAAATTGATCAATTATACCAACGTCACAATGCTAGTGATGTTTCTAATGCGCATTGATACTAAATGTTGATTGTTCCATTGTTGTTGTTTACCAGGGAGATATGTAGAAATAATACTTTTATTTGTAAATAGCAATACTAAAGTGCAATGAAACTAAAGGTTTGCCTTTCTTTTTCAGAGCTCGAAAAAATGAGAGAGAGTCTGAGCAATGCAGGTGGTTTCGCTAATCAGAGATATGTATACATTAATTCATAGAGAGAGAGAGAGAGACTCATAGATTCATCGAGTGATACAGTGTGGAAACAAGCCCTTCGGCCCAACTTGCACATACCTCAGCTACACTTTTATTTTAAAAAAATATGAGTTATAATCGTCGTTCTTCATTTTGCTGATTCATTTTCCCATTTCCTGCAAAATGTTACCTGCTGCAAATTGAAATCACTGACGCAATTTCATATACTTTTGTGTCGCAACGTTGCTGATTCGTATCTGGTTGTACCAACCCGATTTTTGCAAATGCTATGATTCTGCTCCCTCCATCAAAAAGGAGGAATCAGCCATTCTTCTTGACCTGTATCCATTTCAACCGCTCACCTCCTTTATAATTAGCGACACACTTTCGCTTGCTTTGCAGTAGATCGTCTCGCATCTCCGCTGAAACAAACACAGATAATTTGATGACCATATTTGACTTCTGTTCCACTCTGTCTACTTCTTCAAATTAATGATATGCTTGTCTTCCACATTTCCCGGTATGTTTTAGCTTCTTCCAATAGCGGTTGGCGAGGGAAATATTGGGAACCAAATAATAGCATGTACGGTGACACGCGTTTGCACTCAAGCATGCGTGAATGTGTTTACTTATATATGTGTGCCCGAATGCGTGTGTATTTATTTATGTCCTACACACGCGCTTGGGTGTTTGTGTGTGCGTGTGTGCGTGTGCGTGTGCACTCGTCTTCAGCATTGCTGAGTGTAGTTAAAATATTAACATTTTCACCTTATCCTGAAAAGGTATGGTTTACGAATATTACAAAACAGGCAACGTTGTTATGCTCAGTAATTGCAAGTTCTGTGCCATGAAAATACTTTCAGCAAAAATAAAATCGAACGAATTTCTATGACAACGGGAAGTGAAATCATGCATCGATTACTATTGCTGCACCGGAACAACTATGTGGCAAAATATTTCAAACATATTTTTATTTTCTACAACAGAGGAAATAAATGGGTGATATTTACAGAGGTATGAATTGAAATATCGGAATGTTGATACGTAACACACATTTTTTAACGTTGTCGAGAACATTTTCTCAGGGGAAGGGAATTAGATTATCTTCGCAGCATGTTGAAGTGCGAAACATACGTTAATGTAGAAATCATTTTACGGTCCTTGGGAGCAATTGGTTTGTTGCAATATCGTATCACAAGGTTAACTGGATATTTAGAAGGATATGTGTGACGTAATAACACCTACTGGGATACAAAGCATTTCCTCGCTTCTGTGTAAACTCAAAGGTTTCACATATGTATACGTCAGTTTTCTTTTGATATGCATGGGCACGCTTTTAAACAAGACAGGCATGTCGTGTGACCGAAGTCGTCGGAAGTGCTGTTGTCTTCACTACCCGTTCAATGGCTACCATAATCGATCATAGATTATCGGTACCTGAAAAGCAGATGACTCCAAAGGGTTCAAAGGTTCAAATTATCATTTATGTCACATACACCAATTGGTGTAGTGAAATTCGAATTGCCATTGCAACACATTAATAAGAATAAAACATAACATTATAAAAGAATTTATCATTATACATCCCACTGTGAGGGAAGGCACAAAGTCCAGTCCCCAACCCCTTGTCCACCCATAGTCGGGCCTATTGTGGTTTCCGCAGTTGCCGCTATGGCGGCCCGATGTTTCAGCCCTGCACGCCGGGTGATGGTGCTCCGGCGTCGGGAGAACACTCTCAGCGGCTTCGGATACTTGGAAGGGCCGCCTCCTTTCCGGAGACCGCGGCTTCCGAAGCCAACTGGCCGCGCTGGACGGAGTTGCACCACTGGCGATCTCGGCGAGAGATCCCAGGCTCCACGATGTCAAAGTATGCGCCGCCGCCCGTGACTGGCCGCTCCACAGACCCGCAGCTCCGCGATGTTCAACCGGCGGACCCAGAACACCGGAGCTCCAGTGCGGGACCCGGGAAGGCATCGCCCGCTCCGCGATAGCGCTCCAGCGCTTTGCCGTCGCAGAAGCCGCGGTTCTGGCCGGTCCCCTCAGGAAATGCCGCTCCAGACCCGATGGTAGGCCGCGAGGACGGGTCGAAGATGCTGCTCGGAGGAAGTCCGCCTCGCCGTCAAGGTAGACGCTTGGAGCAGCAGTTTTCCAATCCCCCACCCCCACATAAAAAGACTAGACCTCCAAAACAAAACACTATGTTAACATACCAAAAATAAAAACACAGAAGTAAAAAGAAGGACAGCTGCAGGCAGGGCAGCCATAGCCAACTGGAAGGCGCCGCCAACAGTGTCATCTTGAACACTTCCCATTTGCACTGTGCTTTGATTTTAGAAAAAAAAAAGCACTACCACCTGTGGCTGTGATTTTTTTGGCCATCTTATTCGGAGTCCTCCTGCGCTGCGCAGGACCCGAGGATGTTTCCCATCGGTTAAAGATAAAATACTTATAAGTGTTCAAAAAATGTTGAGATTTTCTCCACTGTCAATCACCGCAATGAAGACCACGCCCCTTCCGATGGGGAGGGGGTACGTCTGTATGTATGCGAGATAGCGAAGGAGAGGTCTCAACTCGCTGTCTGAGCTGGAAAACTGAAGATCAGTGAGTATGCAATGTACTAGAATAAATGATTGGTTAGCCCTTAATGACAATGAAATACGTTGTTTGGCCAGCCCTGCGCTTGAAACTGCAATGGCAATAGAAATGAAATGACAATACTATCAGCTGTTTGGCTTGGGCCTGCCCTGTGCTTGAAATTGTAATGACAATGGAAACGAAGCAAAAATGCAATGAGCTGTTTGGCTAGAGCATGCCATGTGATTGGAACTGCAATGGTAATGGAAATGTAGTGAAAATGCAATACGCTGTTTGGATTGAGACTGCCCTGCGCTTCAAAGTGCAATGGCAATAGTAATGAAGTGAAAATGCAAGGAGCTGTTTAGCTTGGGCCTGCCCTGTGTTTGAAAGTGCATTGTGAATCGAAATTAAGTGAAAATGCAATCGCGTGTTTGGCTTGAGCCTGCCCTCTGCTCGAAACTGTAATGGCAATTGGAAATGAAATGATTTTTTTTAAAGAGCACCTTCAGCCCATCAAGCCTGTACTAGCCAAGGAATCCCTTCGCCCCATCGGAAAGTATTCCCCCTGCAACTATTTAACCTCACACCTGTATTTTTCTCACTCCCTTCATTTGCTCCCTGTGAGATCCAGGCCAGGATATACTTTCCTCTTTCATTGCTGTGATCTGTAGAAAAAGGTGAAAAATGTCTAAAATATATCCACCACCCTCTCCCGCTTCTCTCTCACAGTCACTCACCTGTTTTGGGCAGAATTTCTGGCAGTTTCTGAGTGACTGAGCTGCCAGCCCACCAGGCCTGAGTGACTAAGCTGCCGGACCAAGAATACATTCGGCCTACAATGCCCATACTAGCCCTCCGGGGACCAGACCCTTCGGCCCACAACACCAATACTAGCGTTCTAGAAATCCGCCCATCCCCCCTGGCCAGCAATATTGGCATTGGTGCGAGGGTGGAATATTGCGTCCGGGGACCAGTCCTCCCGTGTGAACATGTAACCCAACATGTCCCACTTAGTCTGGTAATATAGATACATGTGAGGATATATCCTTTGGAGGTAAAACACAAGGGAGCAGATTATTATCTCAATGAGTTTGGTTAGGTAAGTGGGGATGCAGCGAGACCTGGGTGTCCTTGTACACCGGTCACTGAAAGTTGGCGTGTAGATAGAGAGTGAAGAAAGCTAATGGAATGTTGGCCTTCAAAAGGAGAGGTTTTCAGCATTGGACTAGGAAGATGTTTCTTCTGCAGTTGTACAGGGCTCTGGTGTGACCACATCTGGAGTATTGTGTACAGTTTTAGTCTCCTAATTTGAGAAAGGACATCTTTGTGATTGAGACAGTGCACCGTAGGTTCACGAGATTAATCCCTGGGATGACGGGACTGACATATAAGGAAAGATTGAAAAGACCCGGTTTGTATTCACAAACGTTTAGAAGGATGAGGGGGCATCTTATAGAAACAGATAATATTACAAAAGGACACCACAAGCTAGATGCAGGGGAAATGCCCGCAATGTTGGTCGAGTCCAGAACCAGCGGCAACAGTCTTAGAATAAACGGGAGGCCATTTAAGACTGAGGTGAGAAAAGACTTTTTCACTCAGGGAGTTGTGAATTTGAGGAATACACTGTCACAGAGGGCAGTGGAGGCCAAATCACTGGATGGATTTAAGAGAGAGTTGGATAGAGCTCTAAGGAGGTTAGTGGAATCAAGGGATATGGGGAGAAGGCAGGCACGGGTTATTGATTGGGGACGATCAACCATGATCACAATGCATGGCTGGTGCTGGGTCTAAGGGCTGAACGGCCTTCTGCACATTTTTTTTATGGTTCTATGTTTCAAAGTTCTCCCTGAATAGGGGCGGCACCGTGATGCAACTAGTGGAGCTGCTGGCTCAGAGGTCCAGAGATCGCGGTTAGATCTTGCCCTCGAGCGATGCCTGTGTGAAGTTGCTTTCTTTGAGAGCGTTGGATTCCTCCTGGTGCTCCGGTTTTCTCCTCTACCCCAAAGATGTGCGGGCCTATTGGTCAATAGACCTCGGCATATTGCCACTAGAATGTCGGGTGTGGGTGATGAATGAGGGATAACGTAGAACAAGTGTGAGCGGGAGATGATGGTCGGCGTGGTCTTGGTGGCCCAGTGAGGCCAGTTTCACTGCTCTCTCTCTAGTCAGACTCATATTGAACCTTACATGAGACATGACAAGAAATATAGTGCTAGCAATAAAAGGGCTAATAAGTAGACCAACAAGAATTAAAACTCGTTAAACATGAAAACAACATGCCACTTTCAAATGATCAATAGGCATCAATATTGCTTTGTATCGTAAGTACATATGAGAAATCCAATTTGGTCAGCACTGAAAAAGTTATGTTAAAATTGATTCACAGTATTAAAGAAGCACATTGAATGTACATGCTTTATTATTTGAAAATGTCGACTGAGAAATGCCACTTTTATTTATCGCAAAGGAGTTCACTCTTATTTGTATTAACTTAAACTGCATTTGAAACCGTTATGCGACAATCGACCACTCCAATCAAATTCCTAGTCACCTAATAGCGTGACAGTAACTCAAAAGCGAATTAAATGGCAGTAACAGTAAAATCAATTAGCAGTAACAGTATCGGTCCGAGTCAGCAAGGATTTAAAAATGGGAAATCATGCTTGGCTAATCTTCTGGAATTTTTTGAGGATGTTATTAGGAAAATGGGCAAGGGAGAAGCAGTGGATGTAGCGTACCTGGACTTTGAGATCGTATTTGATAACATCCCACATAGGAGAATAGTGGGCAAAATTAAGACCCATGATTTTAGATGTAGGGTACTGACATGGATAGAAAATTGGTTGGCATACAGGATACAAAGGGTAGGGATCAACGGGTCCCTTTCAAAATGGCAGACAGTGACTAGTGGGGTATCGCAAGACTCGGTGCTGGGACTGCAGCTATTTACAATGTGCATTAATGATTTAGATGACGGGATTAAAAGTCACGTTAGCAAATTTGCAGATGACACGAAGCTGGGTGGCAGTATCACTGTGAGGATGAAGCTATGAGGATGCAGGGTGACTTGAACGGTTTGGGTGAATATGCAGATGCATGGCAGATGCAACTTAATGTGGATAAATGTGGGGTTATACAATTTGGTAGCAAGAAAAGGAATGCAGATTATTATCTGAATGGCGTGGTTATGAAAAGGGGAAGTACAACACGATCTGGGTGTCCTTGTACATCAGTCACTGAAAGTAAGCATCAAGGCAGAGCAGGCAGTGAATAAAGCTAATGTTGGCCTTCATAAAAAGAGGAGTTGATTATAGGAGCAAATAGGTCCTTCTGAAGTTGTACAGGGCCCTGGTGAGACCACACTTGGAGTATTGTAGGTAGTTTTGTTCTCCAAATTTGAGGAAGGACATTCTTTCTATTTAGACAGTGCAGCGTAGGCTCGCGAGGTTAATTTACGGAATGGCTGGACTGTCATGTGTTGAAAAAATGGACCGACTGGGCTTGTATACACTGGGATTTAGATGGATGCGAAGTGATCATATTGAAACACATAAGATTCTTAAGGGATTAGATTCGCTAGGGGCAGGAAACATGTACCCGAAGTCGGGAGAGTGCAGAACCAGTGGCCACAGTTTAAGTATAAGGGGTAGGCCATTTAGAACGGAGATGAGGAAAAACCTTTTCACCCTGAGAATTATGAATCTGTCGAAGACTCTGCCTCGGAAGGAAGTGGAGGACGATTCTCTGGATGATTTCACGAGAGAGTTAGATAGAGCTCTTAAATATAGCAGAGTCAGTGGATACTAGGAGAAGGCAGGGACGGGGTACTGATTGTGGATAATCAGCCATGATCACAGTGAATGGCGCCGGCGGATCGAACGACTGAATAGCCTATTCCTGCATCAGTTGTCTGGTGTATATTGTCTATTCTCCATAAGACGTATTTGAAAGCTAGAATGTTTGCAATGTCTACTATCTAAGTACATGGATATTAAGGTATATATCTTGGAATAATCAGTAACTTCCTCAGAACTGAGTGCAGCCTAAACTGAGAATTCGCAGTCAGGTAGTGTCGTATCTACATGTTTGCAATTTGATGATTGTCATCAACATTGGTGAGCCATCTTCATTAATGATAGCCTTAACTTCAGCCGGCAGAATTTATTTTAATTCAACGAAGACACCCTCACGTCAATCGTGGTTACTTTGTCATTGTCTGGAACTGAGTGGTAATAGATCTATTGACGAGAGTTATCTTGATACCGGTAGAAGAAGAATATAACACCGGTGATCAGGATTACGCAACTGATCTATAATTAATAGGTTAATGAGACAGCGCCCGTCATTACGTGGTTTTGCTACAAATATTGGATAACCTCCGTCTATTACGTCTAGGAAACACCTGGGCAATGTTTAGATTGTTTTCTTGGAGGTTTTACTTTTACCAAAGATGATAGGTAGTGGCTAGTATTGCCATTCGAGCCTATGGGTGCTTGGTACTCACACACTTGCTATATCTCTGGATATCTTATATTCCTATTCATCAATTCAATTGGATTGAAATAGCGGAATACCTCACAGAACGGTCAATACAATTAATATGAACATCCGAGCTAAAAATCAAGCATGAATAAAGCACTGTGCGTGATTTTTTTTAACTCCGTGCTTTTTGAAGACGACAAATTCTATGGACCGCCTCTGACCCATTAACTATTTCATTACAAAACGTGTAAAAATGGAAATCTTCGACCTAGGGGCTTTATAGTGTAATAGTGTAAAAACACCTGGAATCGCGTGGATATGTCGTCGGAACATATTTGGAACACCGGGCATTATCACTTCCAGCCTTCTGTGCTTGCCACACCTCTCAGTATTTACATGAATAGGATATCTGCAGCGAAATCACCGCGAATATTAGCATTGCATTTTCACATCGTATCTAGCCATGTCTGATCCTTCGAGTCTCTGATATTTCGGTCAGAGATTGGGAAAAGAGTATGCAGGATGGAAATGTCACATTTTCAAATTTATCAACACGTATTGAGGACAATAATGGTGTGAATTAGTGAGCAATGAACGCTGGACTGAAAAATCATATGTAAAGGTAAAACGAAATTCAATACAAATGGTTGTTCATTGTAATATTTGAGAGAAAACAATAAAGAGCAACTATAGACTTACCACTGTCGTTACTTAAAAATGAACAATTAGAGCATGCAGCCTTTCTTCTGATCAAATGTACCCATTCCAGTTATTAATTCATTCTACTCTCACTGAGCGGCTTCCAAATCAAATTTCCCCCAATGATGAGATCAATACTACACGTAGTATTCCAGATGTTGCATAGCTAATGCCAGATGTAAATGCAATATAACTGCCTCACACGTGCAGCTAAGTCTGATCTCAATGAGTCAAGTATTCAATTATGTTTCTAATTATTCCTTATCAGAGCACCATAGTGTTTGTGATCTGCAGAACGTCATCTAGATCGAGTCTCACTATTCACACAACGTGTCCTTTTTGGTTCCATTGTCAAAGTAGGATGATTCGTATTTATGAATTATGAACCTTATAAGCCAAATCAATGCCAATTAATTATGCGCTCTGCATAATTTACAGACTTTCCGACTTATCCTTGTGCAATTTACAAATTTACCAACAATGCATTCGATGAGTTTATCGAAGCCGTTTGTATCAACGGGCAACAGGTTGAATATCCAGTATCGATCGCCTGGCATCACACGTCATATCCTGTTGCCGCAAAAACGAGCACTTGACCACTAATCTCTGCCGTAGTAAATGCCCCAGTATATTCACAAGTTTATGTCAAAACTATTTTACACCATCAGCTCTTATTTTTTGCGGCAAGGTTTGCTAAGTCGTGTCCCGTGTCCATTTTTCTGGAATTTTTTTGAGGATGTGACAAGTGAAATGGATGACGGATAATAAGTGGATGTAGTGTATCTGGACTTTCAGAAAGTCTTTGATAAGGTCCCACAATGAAGATTATTGGGCAAATGTAGAGCACATTGCATTGGGGGTAGGGTAGTGACATGGAAAGTGAATTGTTTGGCAGACAGGAAGCAAAGAGTAGGAATAAACGGATCACTGTCAAAATGGCAGGCAGTGGCGAGTTGTGTGCCGCAAATCTCGGTGCTGGGGCCGCAACTAATAATATATATGAATAATTTAGATGATGACAATAAAAGTAACACAATCGCATTTACAGATGACACAAAGCTAGGTGGCAGTGTGAACAGCGAAGAGGATGCTAGGAAATTGTAGGGTGACTTGGACAGGTTGAGTGAGTTAGCAGATGTGTGGTATATGTAGTATCATCTACATAAATGTAAGGTTATCCACTTTGTGGCAAGAACAAGGAGGCAGATTGTTATCCCAATGGTGTCAGATTAGGAAAAAATGGAAGTTCAACGAGACCTTCGTCCTTGTACACCAGCCACTGAGCGTAAACATGCAGGTACAACAGCAGGGAAGAAAAATAAAGGAATGTTGCGAATTTGTGTATACGAGTCAACAGGTCCTTCTGCATTTGTACAGGGCCTTTGTGAGACCACTTCTGGAGTATTGCGTGCCGTTTTGGTCTCCAAATTTGAGGAAGGCCATCCTTGCAATCGAGGCAGTGCAGCATAGGTTCAGGAAGCTAATCACCGGGATGGCGGTACTATCATATGAGGAAATAATGGAAGGACTGGGGTTGCATTCACTGGATGTTAGGAGGATGAGAGGGGATCGTATTGCAACGTGTACAATTATACAACGACTGGATAAACTAGATGAAGGAAACATGTTCCCAATTTTGGTGAGTCCAGAGCCAGGGGCCACAGACTAAGAATAAAGCGGAGGATACTTAAAAATGAGATGAATAAAACTTTTTCACCCAGAGAGCTGTGAATTTCAAACATCTCCAAATTTGCAGATGACACCAAGCTGGGGGGTATAGTTAGGTGTGAGGAGGATGCTTGGAGGCTGCACGGTGATTTGGATAGGCTGAGTGAATGGACAGATGCATGGCAGATGCAGTATAATGTGGATAAATGTGAGGTTATCCACTTTGGTGGCAAAAACATGAGGGTAGGCTATTATCTGAATGGTGGCAGATTAGGAAAAGGGGTGATGCAACGAGACCTGGGTGTCATGATACACCAGTCATTGAAAGTAGGCATGCAGGTGCAGCAGGCAGTGAAGAAAGCAAATGGTATGTTAGCATTCATAGCGAAAGGATTTGAGTCTAGGAGCAGAGAGGTTCTACTGCAGTTGTACAGGGTTTTGGTGAGGCCACACCTGGAGTATTGCGTACAGTTTTGGTCTCCAAATCCGAGGAAAGACATCTTTGCCATAGAGGGGGTACAGAGAAGATTCACCAGACTGATTCCTGGGATGTCAGGACTTTCATATGAGGAAAGATTGGATAGACTCGGCTTGTACTCGCTGGAATTTAGAAGATTGAGGGGGGATCTTATAGAAACTTACAAAATTCTTAAGGGGTTGGACAAGCTAGATGCTGGAAGATTGTTCCCGTTGTTGGGCAGTTCCAGAACAAGGGATCACGGTTTAAGGATAAGGGGGAATTTCTTTAGGACCGAGATGAGGAAAACATTTTTCACACAGAGAGCGTCTCTGGAAATCTCTGCTACAGAATGTATTTGAGGCCAGTTCATTGGCCATATTTAAGAGGGCGTTAGGTGTGGCACTTGTGGATAAAGGGATCAGGGGGTATGGAGAGAAGGCAGGTACGGGATACTGAGTTGGATGATCAGCTATGATCACATTGAATGGCGGTGCAGGCTCGAAGGGTCGAATGGCCTACTCCTGCACCTATTTTTCTATGTTTCTATGTTTCTAATTTGTGGAATTATCTGCTGCAGAACGCAGTAGAGGCCAATACACTGGTTGAATTTAAAAGAGAGTTAGATAGAGCTCAAGGGGCAAGCGAAATCAAGATATATGGGAAGAAGCCAGGCACGGGTTATTGTTTGTGAGTAATTAGCCATCACAATGAATGCCGGTGCAGGCTCGAAAGACCAAATGGGTTTCCCTGCACCTAATTTCTATGTTTCTCTGTTTACATATCGTAACGCATGTTCTTGCAAATCGTGCAAGCGATGAAAGTGCAATTCAGCACACACAGTCTATTGCTAACATGTTAGATAGTTCTTGAATAGCAATGCGTGACAACCATGAGGAACAGCAATACATAACAATACTGTGAGCTGTAATTACATTTCTTGAAACTAATGGATGTATTCAATGACGGTAGCTTCGTCGTAAGGTAATTTAATAACTGCTTAGTAATGTTTAAAAGCAATAAAATACAATGTGGGATATGAATTGCTTTGTGTACTGTGTTTTATATATGTGTGTCCGTGTGTGCGTGGGTGAGTGCATGTTTCGTTATAATGTACTCTATGCACAAACAGCTTAATATGCACAAGTGCACATATCATTCATATCTGGTTATGTCGTTCAGAATTACAAAAACTTCCTCAAGGTACCAGTAAGCGAATATATTGAAATTATATGCGTTAGCAATTCCCACAGTATTGCTTTGGTAATTGATTGAAAGACGATCTACGATACATTACTGGCATCATGTCATAGAGTAAGTTATTTACACGATATGCAATATATTTCAATGTTCCTGGTATGGATACAACTATATTTCTTAATGCACATTCGTAAAAGCCTGCCAAGAGACAGGGGTATATTGCAAGAGTTAATGCATACACTTGTTGCTCGTTGTTTTCTACATTCATCTTGCTTGCTCCGAAAGCGTGTTTTTCTCTCGCACATTATCTGAAAGCAATCTAACCCGCCCGACATTTCACTGTTTGTTCTCGGCACCTTCAGAATTAGCTTCTTCTGTTATTACATTCATCCTAATTTTCATTGAACCCGTCGGTCTTCTGTCACCTTTGCATTAAATTGCTGGTTATGCGCCATTTCGTTCGAATGTAAATTTCCCATAGAAGGGAAATTTCCAAACGCACAGATATACAAAACTACAAATTGTGGGAGTGTAGAATAGTGCTCGGATATATTACAATGATCTAGACTGAATACGCTATAGGTAGATTTGGACGTGGCGTAAGATCACATAAATAAAGGATTATTTTCGTTGTTTACGTCCGTGTATGTCAATATCCTTTGTGATATCCAACGCCATGTTCTCTTTTGTGCTATTGAGTACGTACATACCCACTGTCTCATATAAATGTCATGGGGCGCCAGGTAGAGCTGCTGCCTCAGAACGCGCCAGAGACACAGGTTCGATCCAGACCTCGGGTGCTGTCTGCGTGCAGTTTCCACATTCTCCCTGTGACCGCATAGGTTTCCTCCGGGTATTCCGGTTCGCTCCCACATCACAATGGCGTGCGGGTTTGTAGGTTAATTGGCCTGTGTAAAGTGTATGCTGTGTGTAGCAAGTGGATAAGAAAGTGGGACGACATAGTGCACTTGTGCTGTGGTGATCCATGGTGGGCGAGGACTCAGCGGGCCGAAAGGCGTGATTCCAACCTGTCCTTCAGAATTAAAATAAAACGAAATTTCCCATCGCCCGAAAGATATTGATGATCAGCTTATCACCTGGGCTGCAGACTTTTCTTCATTGTGTGCTCTAATTTAACAGGGGTCCATTGGTAGACCCTGGTAGTTGTATGGTCAGGGCTGGTCACTCCCGTAAATGCCCCTGTCGCCGTGACCCGGCTATTTTCCCATCGCAAACAATGTTTGGATTCGGCAACGACTTGCCCGATCCAGTGTCAATGATATGGATGGCCTTTAGAGGGTATTGGGTTCCATAGGAATGCAGACGCATTCCATGTAATGCTCAATTTATAAACTTCTGCCAATTAAACTGATTAACTTGGATTACAATTTATGGAAATGCTTAAATGTAATATAATCGTTCATAGTCATAACTTTGTTTCCCTGAAAAATACATTTAGTTTCACGATAATCTTGCATTTATTGACAACCCTACCTATGTTTACAATCATAGTGGATCCTACGATTGTAAATAAAAAATTTAGCATTGATTTCACAGCACTCGGGTGTGCAAATCAATTCTCCATCCCATGCACTATTGCAGAATATATGACAAATCAATATATACATTTGAAATTATGATAATTTATATGAAATAATGCATATAATTAGATCGTTATTTTTCTTTTATCAGTGAAACAACTTCTTCAAAAAGATAAAGGTAAAATAGAGCATATACATTCACCTACAGATTCGTAGATGGCATTTAGCTATGTTCACGTGAATTTAATTCGTACTCTTATGTTTACCGGCCCTTAACGTTACAGCGAACTTTAATTGGATTATAAATGTATAAATGTGTAAACTGGCAAATAGAACAGTGAACAAAGTTCACGTCGACTGCTTGAAGTAATATGCAGCAGTTGCTAGCTTTGACTTTCTGGGAGGTTATTGCATCGACGAACAATAAATTCATGGCCTTTTAATGTCCTTTGTTGTCACCTCCATAAATGGAAGAAACATTGTTCTGAAAACAACGTTCTTGTTTCAAGCTACGCAATTAATACATCAAGTGTACTGATGGTCTAAAGCTAAGACATGTCCTTGGACTTATGACAGCAACGGAACACCCGCGTTTTCTCTACATACAGTAAAAATTATCGTCCAAATAAAACCGTCAATCTCTCCAGCGAACAGTTCAGACTGACGACTGGTGTCCTCTAGTTTATATTTTGTTAGACGGTTGGCAAGTGCCTTTCTCCAGTAATATTGATTGCGCAAAGATTGCACATTGCAGACGGAAAACAACATCAAACTGATTATATGTTTAACCCAGCTTTTCATTTATAATTTACCGCAAAATTCGTGCATTGCTCAATCAATCTACTGAGAGATTATATCTTTCGTTGGTATTCTTGATATTTTTTACCGAGGTAGGCGAAAATCATTGTGTTGTATGCTACATAGAGGGTTGAGATATACTATACATCAATACAATCACGTCAACATAAACTACAAAAGAAAGAGCAAAGGGAAATGCAGTGCAAAATATATTATTCGAAGCACATCAATTCCATGGACCAAATCGAATTGCACAATGGGTTAGTGTGAATCGGTCAGTATCCCAAACTGCTGTGCTCAAGCTAGATCCATTTCTGCGACCTTTTTTTTAGCAAAACCGAACAGTACAAATAGGTCAGTAGGTGTGCTTTCTCCGATTTTCCCCAGCGTTTATCAATAAAGACGACGTCAAGAAAGGAAACAATGTGCACATCGCGATTTGTGTCACAAAGAAAACTATCTTGATAGGTTAGGTGTGCTTGGACACACAAATAACTCACCTGCCGTTCTTATTCTTCTATTTTACAGAAATAGATGCATTGAAGGAAAGCTTGCAGGAATGTGGTGAGAATTTTTCTGGAAATGTTTACAGTTCGAAGTAAAGTAGCAAGCAACGGTACTTCACCGAAACGGGTTTCACACATGTTCAAATAGTACTTATGTCCGGAATGAAATTGAATGGCTATCTTAATTCATGTCAATTGGTAATTCGAGGAATGTACAATGTAGTGGCTACATCGTCATAATGCAATGTGAAAACCAACAATTTATTTGGTTCAATCCAATTTTAATCTATCGGATTTTAGAGATGTCACCCTTAAAACGAATGCAGCAATCATTCGTATTGATAGCTATTCTATGGACAGTCAGGGCAAAACAAGATTATACATTCGGCAGACATACAGAATCAGAAAAGTTGCTTTGTGTATTGAAATTAAATTTGATATTGAAGATTTCTTGTTTTCACAACAATTCTCAACATTCGACAAATATATTATAAAATGGCCCAGGCACGTTGGAACGAGTAACATATCTGCAGATACAGTTAAACGAAGGTTATGTGTTACAAAGCGTTTAAAACCATAGAGTAATACAGGCATACAGTGTGCAAACAGCCCCTTCGGTCCAACTTGCTCACACCGACTAACAAGGCCCATTTATACTTGTCCCACGTGCTTGCGTTTGGCCCATATCCATCTAAACCTGTCCTATGCAATTACCTGTCTAATAGCTTCTTAAACGCTGCGATGGTCCCTACCTCAACTACCTCCTCCAGCAGCTCATTCCTTACACCCACCAACCTTATCCCTGATATTCCAATAAAATAGTTCCCACTGCATCTTAAACCTATGCTCTCTGGTACTCATACCCTTCCTCTTGGCAAAATACTCTGTAATACCCCGGACAATTCTTCTAGTGATTTTATACACCTCAATAAGACCACCCCCCCCTCATCCTGCGCTCCGGGGTATAGAGTCCGGCCTACTCATCCTCTCCCTACACCCAGGCACTCGAGTCGTGGAAACATCCTTGTAAATCTTCTCAGCACCATTTCCGACTTGACAACGTTTTTCCTATAACATGGTGCCCAGAACAGAACACAATACACTAAATGCGGTCTTACTGAGTTCCCACTGTTTCCTCGGATACATCTTATTCGGCCAGCGAGAAATGTCTATCTTGATACGCATCATAGTATTCAGCACGACCTGAATACACACCGTAATACACACTGCTCTCAAGACACTTCCATTGCCTGCAGCAAGTTCTATCCTGTATTTATCCACAGTAAAAACAGAGGATAAATACTCATTGATGACCTTGCCCATCTCCCGTGTCTCCACGCAGAGTTGACGTCTTCGAATCCTAATGGGTCCTGCTATCTCTCTCCCTCTGCTTAACATTTCTCCCTTATTGTACTGACAAAATATCTTGTTATTATCCTTAATGCCATCTGCCAATACTATCTCATGTCACATTTCCTCCCTTTTGATACCCTTTATTAGCTTGCACCTTAGTTCCTTCAAAGTCTTCCAAGGATACGCTTGATCCCATCTGCCGATTTTTGTACCATGCCTCCTTCTTATTCTTGACGAAAGCCTCAATGCCCCTCGTCATCCAAGATTCCTTACGTTTGCCTGCCTTGCCCTTTACTCCAATTGTTTAGGATAAATACATGAAAAAAGTAAGGGTCCGAAGAAGAGCCAACAAACATGTTCGTGCCTCAGAATTGGACAGTAGTAGTTTAGCTGGAGCGAAAGACGTCCATTATGCATTCATCCCATCTTTCATTTTCTTTTTTATAAAAAAAAAATCTTTGAGATGGGAAAAAATGTTAATTCTCTTACTGTTGTTTCTATTTCAGAAAGCAATCTACGAAGAAAGGAACTTGGTAATGTATTAACATGCATGCCTTATGAAAAATATATATACATTGTATTCTTGGGTATTATAAACAGAAAACATTACCAAATGGTTTTGGCATGCAATTGAATTATGGTTTTAAATACCTCCAAAATGTAATATTATTTTTTATGAAATAAGTTAAACATCGAGACCAAGGAGTAACGATATATCGGAGGACATAGTTGAGGCAGGTACCATCGAAACAATGTTTTTAAGAAACATCGAGGCAGGTATATGGATAGGACAGGTTTAGAGGGACAAATGTAGGCAGGTGGGATGAGTATACATGGGACATGTTGGCCAGTTTAGCCACGTTAGGCCGAGGATTCCGCATCCACACTAAGAAGCTGTGACGTAATACGAACCCGTCATGCCAGCAGTAACACCAATCGTCAATTGTATATTACACATGGACGTGGTTGTTGGATTGATATTTACATTGTAGTTACTAGCCAAGCTTACTTTCACTGGGACTCGCAAATTCCGAGGACCCATTCATCCACAAAGCATACGCTGTGGAAGAAAACTACGTGTTAGTTGCCTATGTATGTCGTCCGTTCCGGCGAAACATGGAGTATCCATCATGGAATTTCTTTAAGTCGCAATAATCATGGGAAAACGAGAGAAAAAACGGATGCCTGATTTCCGATCCAGGTCAAAACAAGTGTGAATGACAGATTGTCGTTGCGCCAACAGAAAAATGATGGGTGAACGCACCGTACCTGTAACAACATGAGGGGAAAATATGGAATGAAATGGTGAGGACATATTGTCTAGCCAACCAAAAACATGCCAAAACTGTGCGAAACATGACAGAAATACTGCATCCTTGCATAGCTCAGCAGATCTCGTCGTACACCTGTAATAGGTTGGGAATTTATAACAAACAATACTGTTCAAAATGATTCACTGAAAAGAGAACCATTCCATACTTTCCCCTCATGTTGTTACGGGGAAGGTGGGTTCACCCATCATTCACCCATCCACGATCTGCCATTCAACCTTGTTTCAAGTTGAACACTTCTCGCAGGAGCTGACAAAGTGATAAAACACATCGTTCAAAATATTTTTGATTCTGTTTCCCCAGGCATTTCTGTTTTCCCTTTCGGTCACATTATATCATCTGCAATTCTGTTTAGTTGAATTTGTTTAGCTGAATTGTTGAACATCCAATGAAAGCCTCAGCATGGAATGCACGTATAACTATGATATCTGATGCTGTGATGCTCCAAACGGGAATCGTTGGAAATATGTATGAGGTGTTTAAGATGGAACCGATATAATTATGTTTTTTTTTCATGTTACAGAGGTAGATGATCTCAAAAGACGTGTGAGGGATCAATGTGAGTAAATCAGCATTAAAATTAAGTTTCAAAAATTAACTTTCTGCTGAAACACAACTATGTTCGTAGTATTTTTGTTTCCGTTTTTCTTATGTGAAGAACTTGCTTGTAAATTTCAATCCACATTCTCCTTTTTTCTTGTAATTGATCTTCTCCGTGTATTTAGATTAAATTAGTAACCCAGGTGGACAGAAGGGATCTAATTGGGGAAGTCTTATGCTGCTTCCTCGTTTACATGGATTTCCTTTGCGAAGTGTCTTAATTTACATTCTTTAATGCACATTTACTTTGATTTAATGAATCTAGGCCATTTTTCTTACTGTTCACAGCTGATAAAGAGAAAGGTACACTTATTTTTATCCAGCTTGTTTGAGTAGTATTCTTACAATGCATTGTGTATTTCATTCGATCCCGCCCCGCTATTCAATATGATTATGGATGACCATCCAGAATCAGTACCCCGTTCCTGCCTTCTCGCAATATCCCCTGACTCCGATTTCTTTAAGAGCTCCATCCAACTCTCTCTTGAAAGCATCCAGGGAATTGGCCTCCACTGCCTATTGAAGTAGATAATTCCACAGATTCACAACTCTCTGGTTGAAAACCTTTTTCCTAATTTCCGTTCTAAATGGCCTACCCCATATTTTAAAACTGTGGTCCCTGGTTCTGTTTTCCATCCCCACCCCCCATTTCCCCCCCCCCCCCCTCCATCGGGAACATGCATCTTGCGTGTCGAATCCCTTAATCGTCTTATATATTTCAATAAGATCCGCTCTTAACCTTCTAAGTTCCAGAGTGTATAAATCCAGACGCTCCACTCTGTCAAGTCAAGTCAAGTCATTTTTATTTCGATAGCACATAACAAAAAACAACTCTCATTGACCGAAATGCTTTACATTGGTGGAGGTGCTAACGTTATACAACAGTTGCTCATAGATTACGTACATACATAAATACATACATATAGCCCTTCCCCAAAGGACGTCAAGGAAGGCTTGAGAGTAAACATGAGTTTTAAGCCTAGACTTAAAAGAGTCGATGGAGGGGTGCAGTTTTGATGGGAAGAGGGATGCTGTTCCACAGTCTAGTAGCTGCAAACGCAAAGATGCGGTCGCCCCCGAGCTTATGGCCAGACCGCGCGATGTTCAGTAACCCCAAGTCGGCCGATCTGAGGGACTTGGAGGTGGTGTGGTGGGTAAGCCCGTTAAGGGCTTTGTAAACATAAAGAAGAATCTTGACATGTATTCGGAACCGCACATATGGCAGTCCCGCCATCCCGAAAATGAACGTTTTGAATCTACGCTGCACTCCCTCAATAACAAGAATGTCCTTCCACAAAGAGGAGATCAAATCTGCACATAATACCCCTGGCGTAGTCTCACTATGGCCTTGTACAACTGCAAAATGGCACTTTTGCTCCTTTACTCAACTCCTCGTGTTATGAAGGCCAACATGCCATTATATCAGCCTATCAGCCAGAAGATGCAAACGTTTGAAAACACGTACCACCAGATTCAGGAACCGCATTCTTCCCCACAATTATATAACATATGCTATTTCATATGCCAGGAATCAATTACTGAATTTCTAATTTACCTTACTCATTCTAATCTTAGAATAAAGTTGTGAATTTATGGAATTCCCTGCCACCGAGGGCAGTGGAGGCCAAGTCACTGGATGGATTTAAGAGAGAGTTAGATAGAGCTCTAGGGTCTAGTGGAGCCAAGGGATATGGGGAGAAGGCCGGCACGGGTTCTTGATAGGGGATGATCAGCCATGACCACAATGAATGGCGGTGCAGGCTCGAAGGGCCGAATGGCCTCCTCCTGCACCTATTTTCTATGTTTCTATGTTTCTATATGTCTTCACTGCCTGCTGTACATGCATGTTTACTTTCATTTACTGATGTACAAAGACCCCCAGATCTCGTTGTATTCCCATTTTCCCAACTTGGCACCATTCAGATAATAATCTCCCTTCCTAACCTCAGAAGTATCTACATTAAACTGCATCAGCCATATTGTAAATAGCTGCGGTCCGAGCACCGAGTCTTGCGTTACCCCTCTTGTCACTGCTTGCCATTCTTAAAGGGACCTGTTAATCCCTACCCGTTGTTTCCTGTCTGTCTTCCAATCTTCTAGCCATGTCAGTACCCTACCCCCAATACCATGTGCTCTAATATTGCCCACTAATCTCCTATGTGGGACCTTATCAAATGATATTTATATCATTACAGAGCACTTGGACGACGACGGTAAGCATCTGTTTTACCCTGTAGTGTGGATGTCATCAAAATTATCCAACATTCTTGAATCAACAGTGAAATGTAATCGCCGATGACCTGTTCATTTTGAAAATATATATATTTGCCTTGCAATCCGTGCCCTGACATTTAGCTTTGCCAGGAGAAAGCGATTGATATTGACAATAAACATGGTAAAGTAAATTAATTTATGCAAAGTAAACCTGTCGGGAATTTGGATACAATGCGTTACCGTGACCCCAATATATACAAGTAACCAATTATGCTATGACAAGGTAGGAAACTATGTCGCTTAGGTCCTCAGCGACAGGGTAGTACGTACGCGGAGCGAAGAAGCACACTGTGATGTCGACGACGATATTTTGGTGATATCAGTAGTCGAAAGCCATGATTGACTGTTGGAGGTACAGTCGAAGATGAGTGGCCTGGTAGCGTGGAAAGAGTGAATTCAACGCTACATTCAACAGACTTATAGATGTCAGAATTTTAGCATATCCTCTTGGCGAAAAATGCTACAACATAATTTGCATGTATATGTATCCACAAATTATCACGAGAGACGTGCCAATTTATCATATGTTCCAGCTATTGCATCAAAGTAAACTTAATAATGTAATTATTTCATCGTAATAATTTAATATACATTTCATTTAATCATTTAATTTATTAAAGGACACGAATACACGTTATGCTTCCCGAGACATTGAGTGGATTTCCACTATATTGCTTCCACGTTGCTTGGAATCACGAAGTATGACGTATTTCCTGAGCAAACGCAAGATTAACTAACCATGATCCGCGAGAGAAAGGATGCAATGTGATTATGTATCGGTATATCACGAAGCATTTCACAACTTCGCCGTGGTTCAGCGAGAAGATCAACTCTCTCGATGATATAGTGCGATGTTTTTCTCCTGTGTTATTTAGTTTGCGAAGAAATTCCAAACGGTTTTGCCCGCACGCAAGCCCTCGTTTTGGCCATGCATAGTTCTGGTAAATACTAACACTGTTTCCTTATAATTTAACCACAGACGCTAAGTTGCGTGAAACAAAAACAGGTATGTTTGGCTTCGTGTTTGGGCAAAGTTTGCCAAAGGGCCTGTTTCCACACTGTATCACTTCATTTAATTAACCGTTATATCAGAATATTGAGTCCGCTCGAGTATAAGCGAAATAGGGAAAAGTTGCAATGATACCGATGAAGAGGTAGGACCCATATTTCCTGCACATGTTATTAATTTAAACTGGAACGGTCAATATGCAGTCCATCTTGCATTATACCTTCTCGATGTATTATTAGCCAAATGATTCGTTGAATTTAATGCAGTGAGACAGCATGCAAATAGGCTCTTATGCCCACTGAATCCACGACTACGAGCTTTCACATCGTTCACATTTATACTAAACGATCATTATTTCGCATCCACTCCTTAGATATTAGGGGATATTTACGCAGCCCAACTGGCCAAGTATGCTGCGATCTCTTTGGGTCGTATGCGCCACAGGGAGAACGTGCAAAATGTAAATAGACAAGGCCCGAGTTCAGAGTCGAACACCTGTCGCGGACTCTGTGAGGCAGCAGCTCGACTAGCTGCGGCACTCTGCCACAGAAGGAAAATAAATTATCCTTAAATTCAAGAAAATGAGAAGAACTTATTTTATACATTCATTATGCCTGGTCAATATTAAATGTTTGGCTTCTAGGACACACAGTTATGCACGGAATGCCAGAATATTTCGTGAACAGTTTGGAGTTAATATACAAGGCTCCACCCAGAATGAATGAAAGCCTTTTTGTTGACGGTTACGAAATTATTAATGTCGTATGGCGATGAAAAAAAACCGGATAATAGTCTATTTTGTATTCAGGGAAGAAATATGGGTTTCTGAGAAGAAATTGATAACTATTGGGTTTTTTTTTCATTTTAATTTTAGCTGCCCAAGAAATTCTGTAATTAAATAGGTTGACCCGATACAATACTTTCAACGTGCAATTCAACATACAATCCTGTGAAAATGAAAGTACTTTACCAAAGGGACACGCGAATATCATTCTCTCCCGATATCGGTTCAAATTTGGAATTAAATAATGTTCTCATATCATCCACAGCTACACACAATTATTTTGTACGATGCTGTTCATCCTGCCAACCCAAGTAAAGCATCAGCATTCAAACTACGCCGAACACAATGATATACCGCAGTTCTAAGTCGGGCAAGTCATGACTGAATACTATGAAAAATATGATTGTTTAATATTTATTTTTAGAATTGGAGCGAATAGAAGAAATTCGCAAAGATGTCGGTAAGATATGTTATGAATTGTTTTGGAGGTAGGTGTGAGGTTGCAACCAAACATTTAATGTTGAAAATATGTTATGGACAATTTTGACTCCGGGCAATCAAATATAACAGGTGACGTCCGCTGCTGACACGTCAAATTTACATTGAATCATGTTGCATAAACCACCGCAGCATTTACCCTACATTAGAACTAGCAAAAATTAATTTTGCCACTGTTGAAAGTTGAAAGTGAGTAAGACCTGCTGGCACTAGCCAGCTTATACCACAACTCACACTGCAAACGCATCGGTAAACTAAAGTAATGCAATGTATTTTCTTCATCTTAATACCGTAGATTGTTTCTCGAAGTATTTTGTAAAATATTTCCAACACATTTTGCGAATAATACGTCATATTTTCATCATGCACTCATAAGTGATAATGCTGTCATATCGATTATTCCAAAAACGGATCGATTCCTATTGGATAAATCCCTGAGTGTATCCTTCACAGTTGTCCGGCGAGCGCATTTAATTTGTATCGACAAGGATCCAAAATTCAACAAAGGTTTGATGATGGAACTGTTATATAAAACTGCAAGAAGGACACCGAGGAAGGAAAGTGAAGCTCTCTGGAACTGTCCTGAAAGACTTTTGTTCAACAGTTCTGTAAGAAGCCTTTCTGAAAATACACCGAATGAAACGATTACATTTCGCTCCCGGAAATTCTCGAACATAATTGTGGGAGTGCACGGTTTTCTGCAGGATATTGTGCAAAGCACAACAAATTGGCGCACTTCGGAGATTTAAAAACTTAAAGCTAACGAAAACGTAATACGTATATCTAATTTCAATGTGAAATGAAAAAATAGCAAATTAACAAAATTACATTAGTAATTAGGGATGCCAACTAGTTTAAATTCGCGGAATGTTGATGACTTTTTAGTTTTGAATCATTAGCCTACCGTTTATCCATCAGCAATACTCTCAATCGGGTGATTTAATTTCTGCATTGACTGCTTGAACTTTCCACGTGTTTACATAAGACCCTACGTTCTGAAAAAATATTGAGCCCCTTTGCATGTTACTCCAGCAAGATAAACAGTAGAAATTGCAGTTTTTCAGATTTTCCTGATCTTTCATGAGCAGATTTATGTTGTATCTCCATTTCGATGGCAATAATCTTTGCTCAGTCCCAATCGAGCCCTGTCCAACAGCGTCGATGTTTACAGCAGCGCTTCACAGCCATCCACAAATGATAAACGTGAATAGCTCCGAGGATTACAAATATGAACGGTAGCATTTACTTCACCACTGCAGTGCAGAAATATCCTGCGTGTTCCGCGAAAATAAATTACATTCATATAGGTAACCACATTACATTTATTTCGGCGTCTTTATTAAACATTTGCCACTGCATCTGTTATTTTCAACTTCACGACTTGAAAAATACAATGACGAATATGATGGTCTGTAGATAATAAATATGTCTTCTATATTTCCATTTGACATATCTTCTCCCATAAATCTAAAAGCAAATTGAACATTTCCAAAACCATATTTCGAGATGTTCTGCTTATCTGCTCATTGCACTCGTTTATCTCACAACAACTATCGCAAATTCCCAAGGTTTTTTTTCTAAGTATGGGCTAGATTGTTTATTAACGAAATCCATTCTACCATCATTCATTCCTATTTATAATTTTGATAACCGTGTGTTAAAAGCAGAAACGTTGAACGGAAAGTTTATGTATTCTTACAATGTGTTGAAGTTTGTTCATTTTTCTGCAGAGAAACTTTTAAAACTAAAGGATGAAGGTATGAGAGCATACATTGTGGAAGTAAACCGGATATTTACTTTATTTTGTCAACATTCGAAATGAATCCTAGTGGATTGCAAATTAATTGTTTACTCCTCATTTGTTCCATATTACTAACTCTATTGAAAGCAATTTGTTTTTTGAAAGAGACATATCGTAACCTTCGTGCAAGTATTCTACCGGTCTCTTACACCATGTCATACACTTGAAAACTATCAGTGCGATTTTATTCGGGGGTTGCGTATCTTCTTCTTCTTCTTTCGTGTGGCGTGCACAGCCTGAAGTTGTAGGACAACTTGTTCTATTTGATCTTCCGTTTGTGCACGTCCGGTTGATTGCATTGGTCGAAACAGGGCAGACCACGTGAAGGTTGCAATCTTCCACCACGTGGCGTATATAGCAATGAATAAAAATAACAAATTATTTTACCCGTGTAGTGATTTGAAAGGTTTTACATGTGGTGGTTGGAGAGCAAGTTTTACTGTTCTATGGAAACTCGATCGTAATCATTTCTTAGGGAGGTCCTTCAGGTGGCCAATCTAATAATCGTTCAATTGAATCTATGGGTGAAAATAGACTTTATCTTGCCTCGGATAAAGTGTCTCGGATTGCATTAGTTCTTTGTCATACTCGTGGCGTTGTTTCGTTGATGAGCAGCAAATGCACAAAATATCACAATTCACAATTTGTAAAAAGCCAAATTGGCAGGTTCGGGATTAGATTTATATTAGCCACGCATATAGACGTGCAGTGTAAAGCGTTGTTTTCTATGCTGCCCAATTAGACCAGATAATACTACACACAAATGCAATCAAGTCAAACTAAGGCACAATAGATAGAGGAAAGGGAACATACAGCATGCATAATACAGTTCTCAACATATTGGCGCTTCACTTCCACGGATAAAGTCTGATGCCCGCAATGGGGTAGACATTAATTGTTCCATACCCTGGCTTATGTAAGGGCTGTACGGAGGCCAGATACCATAGAGGAAGTAGATGTTTCTGAATCTGGTGGTGCGCTTTTTCACGGTTCCATTACTTCTGCCGAACGGAAGAAGGAAGAAGAAGGAATGGCCATGGAACTGTTCAACTGTTTGGTTTGGTTGGATTATTTTTAGAGGCAGCTTGAAGTGTATATGAATTCAATGTGGCGATTCTGATATGTTTGATAGACTAGGATACTTTTAAAAATCATTACACAAAGCTTATTACGAACTTGGGGAGTTTTCGTCCCTAACGAAGCTGTGATACAACCCGGCAGTATGTTCCATCTGCAGAAGTTTGATAGTCATT
>OY740805.1:32023058-32240611 GCA_963514005.1 Raja brachyura
ATTATCGCCCCTCAACATCAGACCTCCCACCTGATGGTCTTCCTCTTGGTCCTCTCGTCTGCAGTCACAGGAAATGTTTGGTGGGACAGTGCCAATGCATCTCTAAACATCTCCCCAGCTCTGAGGACCATCCCAGTCACCAGGGGAGTGCGAATTGGACGAAGATCCCGTGGCAGGAGATGCCATCTCAGTTGGACGAAGGCTTCCTCGACAGAGCTGAACCGTCCGAAGCAGGGTGTGTGCTTTTGAGAGCAGATTCCAAAGCTTGGGATCCAGCGAACTGAAGGGACTGCTGCCAGTGGAGCAATGAAACTCACACCTGTGGGAGTGAGAGGAGATGCACTCTATAGATAGGCAGATGGAGGTGCAGGGAGTAGAGGGGTATGAACATGTATAGGCAGATGAGATAAGTGGCACGGTGGCACAGCAGTAGAATTGTTGCCTTACAGCTCCAGAGACCCAGATTCGATCCTGACTATGGGCACTGTCTGTACAGAGTTGTTCTTTCTCCCCATGACCTGCATGGGTTTTTTTCCAGTTGCCCCAGTTCCCTCCCATACTCCAGAGACATGTAGGTCAATCGGCTTCGATAACAATTGTAAATTGTCCCGAGAGTGAGGAGCATGCCTGTGTACAGGGATTGCTGGGCGGTGTGGACTCGGTGGACTGAAGGACCCATTTACACACTGTATCTCTAAACTATATTAAACTTTACACCATGTTCAGAAATTGTAGGTCAAAAAGCCCGTTCCTGTGCGGTACTGTTTTGTTCTACGGTATGTGATTGATCAATTAGCTGCCTGGACTCTCGATATTACTCAACCAAGAAAACAAAGCAAAATTGTACCCTTCCATTGAAACAGAGAAAATAGGTGCAGGAGTAGGCCATTCGGCCCTTCGAGCCTGCACCGCCATTCAATGTGATCATGGCTGATCATCCAACTCAGTATCCTGTACCTGCCTTCTCTCCATACCCCCTGATCCCCTTAGCCACAAGGGCCACATCTAACTCCCTCTTAAATATAGCCAATGAACTGGCCTCAACTACCTTCAGTGGCAGAGAATTCCAGAGATTCACCACTCTCTGTGTGAAAAATGTTTTTCTCATCTCGGTCCTAAAAGACTTCCCCCTTATCCTTAAACTGTGACCGCTTGTTCTGGACTTCCCCAACATCGGGAACAATCTTCCTGCATCTAGCCTGTCCAACCCCTTAAGAATTTTGTAGGTTTCTATGAGATCCCCCCTCAATCTTCTAAATTCTAGCGAGTACAAGCCAAGTCTATCCAGTCTTTCTTCATATGAAAATCCTGACATCCCAGGAATCAGTCTGGTGAACCTTCTCTGTACTCCCTCTATGGCAAGAATGTCTTTCCTCAGATAAGGAGACCAAAACAGGAACACTCTTTTCAGGACTCAGACAATGGGATCTTTCTCTGCTCAACAAATCTTCCCATCATTTACAATATACTAGGGTCGCCGCACCATGCCATTACCAGCAGTAATGCCCCAACTCCCTCTTCGACTTCACCGACAACATGTTTATTGATGATAGACACAAAATGCTGGAGTAACTCAGCAGAACAGGCAGCATCTCTGGATAGACAGAATGGGTGATGATTCGGGTCGAGACCCTTCTTCAGACTGAGTCAGGGGAGAGGGAAACGAGAGATGTGGAAGGGTAAGGTGCGAAATGAGATCAAAGGGGGCGGAAATCACAGAAAATGTGGAATAGAGCATTGTTAGCTAGGGGAAGGAGACAACGAGGCATACAAAGTAACAGTTAATCAGGAGGACAGTTAAACTAGCTGGAGAACTCGGCTGGGGGAGGGATGGAGAGATAGGGAAAGCAAGGGTTACTTGATGTTGGAGAAGTTAATTTTCATGTTTGTAAGTTGGGTTGTAAGTTGCCCAAGTGAAATATGAAGTGCTGTTCCTCCAATTTGTGTTGGGCCTCACTCTGACAGTGGAGGAGGGTCGCACAGTAAGTGTGGGAGTTGAAGTGTGTAGCAACCGGGAGCTCATGTAGGCCAAGGCGGACTGAGAGCTGTGTTTTTGCGTTTTGCATGTCCTTGGAGTGGTTTGGTCTTGATTAGGTTCTAGGTGATAGGATCTGAATGGAGGTGTTGTGACATTCTTAAACATTGCACGGACCCGGTGTGCAATCCCGGACTGCATTCAGATGCATGAATCCACTGGGATCTTGCGCAACTCTTAATTGAGAATAATGGGTTGCCACACAAGTAACAAACAGGCAGTAGGTTACCTTGCGTAAATATTTCTCACAATCAGTGCCCTTTCATGGTGGTTTGGACTTTGAATGCCTTTCCTGTAATTTACCCGGAAAGTAAAATGTCAACCATCACCTTCACAAGGTAGGCCTAAGCCCTTACTAGTGCCAAACAAAGCAATTGTGGTGTCCACCAAACTCTATAACAAGGTTCACTCACCCTGTTGATGTAAAACGTTCAATCACATACTAAGATCCATCTGAGCACAATACAAAGCTCCAGGAACTCAGTGGATCAGTCAGCATTTGTGGAGGGAAATGGACAGGTGACATTTTGTGTGGGGAACCTGTGTCAGACTGTCGACGTAACAGGTCACAGAGTCATACAGTGTGGAAACGGGACCTTCGGCCCAACTTGCCCACACCGGCCAACATGTTCCATCTACACTGGTCCCACCTGCCTGCGTATGGCTAATAGCCCTCCAAACGTGTCCTATCCATGTACCTGTTACTTACATATTGTGATAGTACCTGCCTCAACTACCTCCTCAGGCAACTCATTCCATACACCCATAACCCTTTGCGTGAAAAAGTTGCCCCTCAGGTTTCCATTAAATCTTTCCCCCCTCACCTTAAACACAATTCCCTTACTCTGGACCAGGGACTACTGTATATGCATCTACCCAATCTATTCCTCTCATGATTTTATACACCTCTATAAGATCACCTCTCATCCTCCTGCGCTCCAAGGAATAGAGTCCTAGTGGGCTCCACTTCTGCCGAAGTAGAAGTATCTTGACCCGACACGTCACCTGTCCATTTCCCTCCACAGATGCTGCCTAACCCGCTAAGTTTCTCCAGCACTTTGTGTTTTGTTCAAGATTCCAACTCCTGCAGTTCCTTGTATCTACATCAAAACACCTCCGCTTATTATTTGGCCGTGACATACACATTGTATGAACTTTTGAATATATATAAATATATTTTTACTGATAACATCTGTTCTTATTTAATTAATTGAAACTGTTTTGAGGTGGAGGTATTTGAATTTAACCTGCTGTCAGACGTCTGGCAGGACTGATTTTTTTCTCTAAAGTGAGTCATTGATATTTTAATTATTAAATTATGTCTGATTTACCAAAGCTTGGTTCAATTCCTCCACCGTGAGAAATGTTTCTTTCAATAAATGGTTTAACTCCAAGGAAAATGTTCAGTTTGGCATGGCGGCACAGCTGGTAGAGCCACTGCCTCACAGCTCCAGAGACCCGGATCGATCCTGACCTCGGGTGCTGTCTGTGCGGAGTTTGCACATTCTCCCCGTGACCGCGTTGGTTTCCTCCGGTGCTCCGGTTTCCTTCCACACACGGATTGCAGGTTTATTGGCTTCTTTAAATTGCCCCAAGGATGAATGGAGTGGATGAGTGAGTGGGATGACATAGTACTAAAAAAAACTAAATTGTCCTCTGAAACATCAGAGGGTGGCTGAGAACCAACCACCCAGCCACGGGACCAGAGTCGCAAATGGACCACACCAAGGAAGAGCTCCAGTGAAACCACTAGATCTCATAGAAACATAGAAACATAGGAAATAGGTGCAGGAGGAAGCCATTCGGCCCTTCGAGCCAGCACCGCCATTCATTGTGATCATGGCTGATCGTCCCCTATCAATAACCCGTGCCTGCCTTCCACCCATATCCCTTGACTCCACTAGCCCCTAGACCTCTATCTAACTCTCTCTTAAATCCATCCAGTGACTTGGCCTCCACTGCCCTCTGTGGCAGGGAATTCCACAAATTCACAACTCTCTGGGTGAAAAAGTTTTTTCTCACCCTGGTCTTAAATGACCTCCCCTTTATTCTAAGACTGTGGCCCCTGGTTCTGGACTCGCCCAACATTGGGAACATTTTTCCTGCATCCAGCTTGCCCAGTCCTTTTATAATTTGATATGTTTTATATCTTTCTATAAGATCCCCCCCTCATCCTCCAAAACTTATCTCCACCATCTTTTAAAGCAAATGTCCACATAAGCTCAGAAGAAGAAATACTGAGAGGCCTAGATAGAGTAGATGTGGAGAGGATGTTTCCAGCAGTGGGAGAGTCAAGGACCAAAGGGCACAACCTCAGAATCAAAGAACGTACTTTTAGAATGGCGACGAGGAGGAACATCTTTAACCAGAGGGTGGTGAATCTGCGGAATTCAGTGCCACAGATGGTGGTGGATGCCAAGTAATTGGGTAATTTAAAAATGGAGATGGGCAGGTCCTTGATTAGTACGAGTGTCAATGATTACGGAAGGGGGGAAAGGCAGGAGAACACGGTTGAGAGGGAAAGATGGATCAGCCTTGACCGAATGGCGGAGTAGGCACGATGGCCATAAGGCCAAATTCTGCACTTTATGTCTTATGTCTTAAGGGACAGAAGTTTAGGGGTAACATGAGGGGGAACTTCTTTACTCAGAGAGTGGTAGCTGTGTCGAATGAGCTACCAGTGGAAGTGGTGGAGGGAGGTTCGATTTTATCATTTAAAACTAAATTGGATAGGTATAGAAACATAGAAATTAGGTGCAGGAGTAGGCCATTCGACCCTTCGAGCCTGCACCGCCATTCAATATGATCATAGCTGATCATCAACTCAGTACCCCGTACCTGCCTTCTCTCCATACCCTCTGATCCCTTTAGCCATAAGGGCCACATCTAACTCCCTCTTAAATATAGCCAATGAACTGGCCTCAACTACCTTCAGTGGCAGAGAATTCCAGAGATTCACCACTCTCTGTGTGAAAAGTGTTTTTCTCATCTCGGTCCTAAAAAACTTCCCCCTTATCCTTAAACTGTGACCCCTTGTTCTGGACTTCCCCAACATCGGGAACAATCTTCCTGCATCTAGCCTGTCCAACCCCTTAAGAATGTTGTAGGTTTCTATGAGATCCCCCCTCAATCTTCTAAATTCTAGCGAGTACAAGCCGAGTCTATCCAGTCTTTCTTCATATGAAAGTCCTGACATCCCAGGAATCAGTCTGGTGAACCTTCTCTGTACTCCCTCTATGGCAAGAATGTCTTTCCTCAGATAAGGAGACCAAAACAGGAACACTGTTTTCAGGACTCAGACAATGGGATCTTTCTCTGCTCAACAAATCTTCCCATCATTTACAATGTCCTGGACCTCCCCAACATCGGGAACAATCTTCCTGCATCAAGCCTGTCCAACCGCTTAAAGGTATATGGACGGGAAAGGAATGGAGGGTTATGGTCTGAGTGCAGGTAGATGGGACTAGGTGAGAATAAGTGTTCGGCACGGACTAGAAGGGCCGAGATGGCCTGTTTCCGCGCTGTAATTGTTATAGGGTTATCTAATGGTCTAAGGTACCGGCAGAGCCTTCAGAGAGCCAACATCTCAGAGTTGTTTCACTGTACCTCGGTACACGGGACAATAAACAAAACTGAACCTGGGACATGTTGCGATGAATGGCATTCCTTTGTGCCATAATACTCTTTGAACCTGATACCCTCAAGGCCATTTTTACCTGAAGCAGTTTTTAGATTTCAGATTAGACTTCTTATCCAGTATCGCTGATTGATTGAAACTGATATTGGTTTATTATTGTCGCGTGCACCGAAATACTGTGAAAAACCTTGCTTGCACGCTATCTGGCCAAATCTTACCATACATGAGTGCAATCAGGTCATTTAACCGGTACGACATGTGCAAAGGGAAAATTAGAGGAATGCAGAATGTCGTATCACGGCATTATAGTTTTACAGTCACTGAAAAAGCTGCAAGGTCTTTAATGAGGTAGGTTGGAAGACCAGGACTACACCCTATCTTATGGAAGGACCGGTGCATTAGGGTAGAGTTGCTGCCTTACAACGCCAGAGATCCAGGCTACAGGTGGTGTCTGTACGTTCTCCCCATGTCCGGCATAGACATTCCCCAGATGCTCCAGTTTCGTCCCACAACAGGGCTGACCCTGAGAGTATGTCCACCTTAACATTCTTTTAAGACTGCTCGCAGCTCCTCCTTGGTAATTTGGATAGTGTCAAACACATCACTACTCTTGCCCCTCAGTTCCTTTGCTTCCATGAGCTATAGGGAAAGGTTGGGCAGGCTAGGACTTTATTCCTTGGAGAGCATGAGGATGAGAGATGATCTTATGGAGGTGTATACGATCACGAGGGGGAATAGATAATGTAGATGCACAGAGCCTTACCCAGGTTTGGGGAATCGAGAACCAGATGACACAGGTTTAAGTCAAGAGGGGGAAAGACTTAGCAGGAATCTGAGAGGCAACCTTTTCATCAGTGGGTGATGGGTATATGGAATGAGCTGCCAGAGGATGTAGTTAAGGCAGGTACTATCACAACATTTAAAAGATATTAGACATAGAAACATAGAAATTAGGTGCAGGAGTAGGCCATTCGGCCCTTCGAGCCTGCACCGCCATTCAATATTATCATGGCTGATCATCCAACTCAGTATCCCGTACCTGCCTTCTCTCCATACCCTCTGATCCCCTTAGCCACAAGGGCCACATCTAACTCCCTCTTAAATATAGCCAATGAACTGGCCTCAACTACCCTCTGTGGCAGGGAATTCCAGAGACCCACCACTCTCTGTGTGAAAAAAGTCCTTCTCATCTCGGTCCTAAAGGATTTCCCCCTTATCCTTAAGCTGTGACCCCTTGTCCTGGACCTCCCCAACATCGGGAACAATCTTCCTGCATCTAGCCTGTCCAACCCCTTAAGAACTTTGTAAGTTTCTATAAGATCCCCTCTCAATCTCCTAAATTCTAAAGAGTATAAACCGAGTCTATCCAGTCTTTCTTCATAAGACAGTCCTGACATCCCAGGAATCAGTCATATTGGGACAGGTACATGGATAGGAAAGATGTACAGGGATATGGGCAGATGAGATTTGTGTACATGGGGTATCTTGGTCGGCATGGAAAAATTGGGATGAAGGGCCTGCTTCCATGCTGAAGGACTTGACTCAATGACCTTCTAAGTAAATACAGCCGAGAAGAGTTAATTTAACTTTAGACTTTACAGATGCAGGGCAGAAACAGGACCTTCGGCCTGCTCTGAGCTATCAATATCTCAAAGACGTTTCCTTAATTATGTCCTGATAACGGCAAAAAAACGAATACTTAAATTATGGAAAAATACATCTGCCCCTACTCTTAAAATGTAGATTACAAACATTTCTGAGGCGCTACATCTTGAAAATATGAGACTAGCCTTAGCAAAAAAAAGAGCAGTTTTCGAAGACATGGACACCATTCATTGATTCATTACAAGGATAGTATGGTGCAACACAATTTTGGAATTAAATCGAATTACGGGTTGGATGATGGGTGGGAAGAGATACGAAGCAGGTATATATACACTTTTTGTTTTTCTTTCTGTTTTTTTCTTTTTATTTCTTTATGTTCTTCTTATTTCTTTTACTGCACTCTTTGGCTGCACCAATTTGGTAATCCAGGGTTCTATTCTTGCACATTCACTTTCTCTCTCTCTTGCTTTTTTCTCCTTTCTTCTTCTCATCTTTAGCTAAAAATTAAAATTGGAGCTGTACAATAAATGTATTATGTCATATGGCGCAGTTTATACTTTTGCACACTGCTTCTAATAAATTTTTATTTTAAAAAAAAAGAACCAGGCCCTTCGGCCTACCGATTACACGCCGATCAGCGATTAGCGAACCTTCACACTAATGACAATTTACCTACAAACATGTGCGTCTTTGAAGTGTGAGAGAAAACCGGAGCACCCAAAGAAATCCCATGCAGTTACAGGAAACGTACACACTCCCTACAGCACCCATAGTCAGGATCGAACCCGGGTCTCTGGCATTACAAGGCAGCAGCTCTTCCACCACACCACTGTACCGCCCTCCTGACCTAACCCCTGTAGCCAGCCACATGTATGACCACATTGGTCTGTAAGGCGGCCAATTCACTCCCTTGTTACGTTCTTATTCTTAAAATATCTATAGAACTTCTTTAGTTTTCCTTTAACATGTCTGCCACGACTATCTCATGTTTTCTTTTTGATTCAGATTCAGATTCAATCTTAGAAACATAGAAACATAGAAATTAGGTGCAGGAGTAGGCCATTCGGCCCTTCGAGCCTGCACCGCCATTCAATATGATCATGGCTGATCATCCAACTCAGTATCCCGTACCTGCCTTCTCTCCATACCCTCTGATCCCCTTAGCCACAAGGGCCACATCTAACTCCCTCTTAAATGTAGCCAATGAACTGGCCACAACTACCCTCTGTTGCAGAGAGTTCTAGAGACCCACCACTCTCTGTGTGAAAAAAGTCCTTCTCATCTCTGTCCTAAAGCATTTCCCCCTTATCCTAAAGCTGTGACCCCTTGTCCTGGACCTCCCCAACATCGGGAACAATCTTCCTGCATCTAGCCTGTCCAACCCCTTAAGAATTTTGTAAGTTTCTATAAGATCCCCTCCAAATCTCCTAAATTCTAGAGAGTATAAACCGAGTCTATGCAGTCTTTGTTCATAAGACAGTCCTGACATCCCAGGAATCAGTCTGGTGAACCTTCTCTGCACTCCTTCTGTGGCAATAATGTCCTTCCTCAGATTTGGAGACCAGAACTGTACGCAATACTCCAGGTGTGGTCTCACCAAGACCCTATACAACTGAAGTAGAACCTCCCTGCTTCTATAATCAAATCCTTTTGCTATGAAAGCTAACATACCATTCGCTTTCTTCACTGCCTGCTGCACCTGCATGCCTACTTTCAATGACTGGTGTACCATGACACCCAGGTCGCGCTGCATCTCCCCTTTTCCTAATCGGCCTCCATTCAGATAATAGTCCAATAATCTTTATTGTCATTTGTGCAGAGACAATGAAATGCAGTTAGTATCTCACCCAGAAGGGCGAACATAGAATAATGGAACAGCAAAATATATATATGTACATACAGTGGCAGTAGTGCAATTTTTCTTGGGGAATGAGTTCCTGGGGGGGGGGGGGGGGGGGGGGGGGGGGACTAGCAGTCACCAAGGTGCAGAGTTAAGTTGTGTAACAGCCGCGGGGAAGAAGCTGTTCCTGAATTTGCCTTCCTGATTTCTTATTAAGCCTACTCCCACATATTCCTCAAGGGAATTTCTTGATCCCAACTGCCTATACCTAAAGTATTCCTCCTTATTTCTCACTGGATCCTCAATACCCCTCATCAACCAGAGTTCCCTCAACCTGTCTCTGTTGACCTTTACTCTGACATCAACAAGCTTTCTCTTATCGCTCCCAATCTCAGCTCTAAAAGATTCCCACTTGCCAAAATGTAGAAACAAGGAGCTGCCTTATAACCCAATGGAATGAACATTGAATTCTCCGATTTTAGAAACATAGAAAATAGGTGCATGAGTAGGCCATTTGGCTCTTCGAGCCAGCAACGCCATTCAATATGATCATCCAAAATCAGTACCCCGTTACGGCTTTTTCGCCATATCCCTTGGTTCCCTTATCCCCAAGATCTAAATATAATTCAATATGATCATGGCTGATCAACTAAAATCAGTACCCCATTCCTGCTTTGTCTCCATATCCCTTGATTCCTTTAGCCCTATCTAATTCTCACCTGAATACATCCATTGAATTGGCCTCCACTGCCTTCTGTGGCAGAGAATTCCACAGATTCACAATTCTCTGGGTGAAAACGTTTTTTCCTCATCTCAGTCCTAAATGGCCTACCCCTTATTCTTAAACTATGTCCCCTGGTTCTGGACTTCCCCAACATTGGGCATATTTTTCCTGCATCTAGCCTATCCAATCCCTTACAAATGTTTTAAAAAAGGAACTGCAGATGCTGGAGAATCGAGGGTTACACAAAAAGCTGGAGAAACTCAGCGGGTGCAGCAGCATCTAAGGTACTTAGATGCTGCTACACCCGCTGAGTTTCTCCAGCTTTTTGTGTAACCCCCTTACAAATGTTATATGTTTCTATAAAATCCCCCCTCATTCTTCTAAACTCCAATTAATATAAGCCCAGTCGATCCATTCTTTCATCATATGTCAGTCCCGCCATCCCGGGAATTAACCTGGTGAACCTATGCAGCACTCCCTCAATATCAAGAATGACCTTCCCCAAATCAGGGGACCAAAACTGCACACAATACTCTGGGTGTGCTCTCACCAGGGCCCAGTAAAACGGCAGTAGGACCTCCTTGCTAAGATTTAACGTAATTTTTGGACTTCTTCTTCCTTCGTGTGGCGTGCACATCCTAAAGTTGTCGGACAACTTGTTCTATTTGATCTTCCGTTTGTGCACGTCGAGGTGATTGCATTAGTCGAAACAGGGCGGACCACGTGAAGGTTACAATCTTCCACCCCAATTTTGGGACTGAATGGCCTGGTTTCATTTCTCCAGTTTGCATCTTAATTTGTGTCTGGTGGATTATTACGGTGACCTGATCTCCACACAACTGCTTGCATTCAAAAGATCTGGTGCAATGGTTTTTTGAGTTTACGGATAATGTTTTTGTGTGGATATAAACACTATACATTACCCGCCCCGGGTCAGACTGTTTTATATTAGCCTGCTGTTGGCCTGTTCTGTCGGCTAACAGCCAGCAATGACTGGAATGGTGTGATCTGCTGGGAAAATGGCAACTGTTGCTGTAAATTGCAGCAACAGGAGAACACAGAGTGGTTTGACTGGATTTTATTCATTCCTTTGAAGTCACGGAGTGAGTCATAGATCAGGTATCAATGACAATTTGATTCTTCCTTCAGGTGTGGAGAGATTCCAGAACATCGCACAGGAGTGGAAAATCACAGCACCTCTCACAAGCTCCCTGCATCCACACTTGGGCCACTTTCTGCAAATGTGTCTCCATCACTAAATGACTGACGAGGGAACACAAAAGGCTGGAGTAACCAGCTGATGGGCCGAAGGGCCTGTTTCCATGCTGTATCTCTCAACTGCCCAACACTGTGTGGAGAATAGACACAAAATGTTGGAGTAACTTCAGACTGAAGAAGGGTCTCGACCCGAAACGTCACCCATTCCTTCTCGACAGAGATGCTGCTTGTCCTGTTGAGTTACTCCAGCATTTTGTGTCTATCTTTGTCCTAAACCAGCTCTGCAGTTCCTTCCTACACACTGTGTGGAGAATTACAGGTTAAGGGTCCCGAACCGTAACATCACCTGTGCATATCCTCCACAGATGCTGCCTGACCCATTCAATTACTCCCACACTTGGTGGCCTATGTGTAAACCAGCATCTGCAGTTCCTTGTTTCTGTGTTACCTATCCATGTCCTCCACAGATGCTGCCATCGCCTGGTGAGTTACTCCACCACATTGTGTCCTTTTTTGTAAACCAGCATCTGCAGTTCCTTGTTTCAATGTCACCTATCTATATTCTCCAGAGATGTTGCCTGAACTGCTGAGTTACTCCAGCACTTGTGGTCTAACCACAGGTAGCTCCCTGGGTGTTAGTTTCTGGCAAGTGTTTACACATCAAACTCCACACACGTTCATGCACGTCATAGTTCATGTCTAATTATCATGATAATAATATCTTAACAATAATAAACCTAAATCTAAACTCCACACTAATTACATTTATGGCCCATCCCACTGCCAACCACGTAATTCCCATCATTTGCAACACCTTCTCTGTTTTGGCCTTCTCTGCCTTTCAGACCGAAGAAATGCGGCACGGTGGCGCAGCAGTAGAGTTACGGCCTCACAACGCCAGGGACCCAGGTTCGATCCTAACTGCAAGTGCTGTCTGAACTGAGTTTGTGCGTTCTCCCAGTGACATGCATGGGTCTTCACTGAGATGTTCGGTTTCCTCCCACACTACAAAGACATACAGGTTTCTAGGCTAATTGGCTTGGCAAATGGAGTATAGTGCGAGTCTGTTGGGGTTGCTAGTCAGTGGGCTGAAGAGCCTGTTTCCACGCTGTAACTTCAAACTAATAAAAAGACCCGAAACATCACATATTCCTTTTCTCCAGAGAAGCTGTCTGTCCCGCTGAGTTACTCCAGCATTTTGTGTCTATCTTCGGGGTAAACCAGCATCTGCAGTTCTTTCCGACACATTTACACCGCTCCCTTGTTTGGAAGGCCAAGCTTTGGAAATGTCCCGCAAACAGGAAGCAAAACCTGCCAGCAGGCAGACTGGGAAGTCTGAGTAATTAGTTTCCTCAGACAGGGAGCGAGCAGGTCAGGAAACCTCAACAGAGCCAATTTCCTCTGCCGTCGGGCACTAACGTGAACTGTGACTCAGCAGTGTTTAGTCTTTCCACCAAAATATCCCCAGCTTCTGCAATGTTAACTAATCATCTCCCCATCCCGACTGATCTACAGCTCAGAAGGAAGATTAGTTGCAGAAACAAGAAACCACAGATGATAGCTTACCAATAGAAACATAGAAACATGGGAAATAGGTGCAGGAGTAGGCCATTCGGCCCTTCGAGCCTGCACAGCCATTCAATATGATCATGGCTGATCATCCAACTCAGTATCCTGTACCTGCCTTCTCTCCATACCCCCTGATCCCTTTAGCCACAAGGGCCACATCTAATTCCCTCTCAAATGAAGCTGAGTTGGATGATCAGCCACGATCATATTGAATGGCAGTGCAGGCTCGAAGGGCCGAATGGCCTACTCCTGCACCTATTTTCTATGCTTCTATGTTTCTAAGATGGGTCCCGAGCCGAAACTTCACCTATCGTTTTTCTCCAGAGATGCTGCCTGACCTGCTGAGTTACTCGGGCACTTTACGTTTTGTTTTAGACAACAGACAATAGACAATAGGTACAGGAGTAGGCCATTCTGCCCCTTAGCCTGCACCTCCATTCAATATGATCATAGCTGACAGAACATCAATGGAAGATTAGAGCAGTCGGAGACGTGCCAAAACTTTATAAACTCCTAAGAAAGTAGGGACTCTGTCACTACTTCTCAGCGATTACATCTATGTGCCGGGTCCAGAGGAAAAGTCATCTGAGATGTTAACAGCAAGGAATATGAAGCTATTTTATGTTTCTCAGAAAACTATCTACAGGTTATGCAGTACATTGAGTTCACATTGATTATTACATTCACTGTACCGTGAAATAAATACATTCCACAATAAAGCCTCAACATCCCTCAAGTTTCCTCTTCCTCATAAAATGTTTACTAGTTCAATGGTTAATGGTTCAATGCAGCCCAGTGGTGCAGTGGTGCAATGGTTCAATGCAGCCCAGTGGTGCAGCGGTAGAGCTGCTGCCTCACAGCCACAGAGACCCAGGTTTGATCCTGACTACAGGTGCTGTCTGCACTGAGTTTGCACGTTCTCCCAGTGACATGCATTGGTTTTCTCTGAGATCGTCGGTTTCCTCCCACACTACAAAGACATACAGGTTTGCAGGCTAATTGGCTTGGCAAATGTAGGATAGTGTAAGTCTGTGGGGGTTGCTAGTCGGCGCGGACTCAGTGTGCTGAAGAGCCTGTTTCCACGCTGTAACTTCAAACTAATAAAAAGACCCGAAACATCACATATTCCTTTTCTCCAGAGAAGCTGTCTGACCCGCTGAGTTACTCCAGCATTTTGTGTCTATCTTCGGGATAAACCAGCATCTGCAGTTCTTTCCGACACATTTACACCGCTCCCTTGTTTGGAAGGCCAAGCTTTGGAAATGTCCCGCAAACAGGAAGCAAAACCTAAAGGATGCTGTCTGAACATACTATGTAGGTTCTCCCTCTGACTGCGTGGGCTTTCTCCGGGTGCTCCCGTTTCCTCCAAAGTTCAGAAGAAGTGCAGGATTGCAGGTTACTTGGCTTCTGTAAACAGCCCCAAGCATGTAAGGAGCGGATGAGATAGTGGGAAAACATCGAACTTGTGAATGGGTGATGGATAGGCATTTTGGATGATGGGCCGAAGGGCCTGTTTCCACGCTGCTTGTCAAAACCAATCTTAAAAACTTAACTAAACTCACATGTACTGAGCTACAGCAACATTTGTTTTTTGCATAGTTCAGTAAATTATCACTTTACATAAACACAATCCCAGATTAAACGCAAAGTGTTTAGAAATAGTCCACTGAGTCCATATACATGAGTGGCCAGGTTTTGATACCATTTGCATAGTTCAAGTTCAAGTGAGTTTATTGTCATGTGTCCCTGACTGGACAATGAAATTCTTGCTTTGCTTCAGCACAACAGAACATAGTAGGCATGAATACAGATCAGTGTGTCCATATACCATTATATAAATATATACACACATGAATAAATAAACTGATGAAGTGCAAATAACAGACAATGGGTTATTAATGTTCAGAGTTTTGTCCGAGCCAGGTTTAATAGCCTGATGGCTGTGGGGAAGTAGCTAATCCTGAACCTGGTTGTTGCAGTCTTCAGGCTCCTGTACCTTCTACCTGAAGGTAGCAGGGAGATGAGTGTGTGGCCAGGATGGTGTGGGTCTTTGATGATACTGCCAGCCTTTTTGAGGCAGCGACTGCGATAGATCCCCTCGATGGAAGGAAGGTCAGAGCCGATGATGGACTGGGCAGTGTTTACTACTTTTTGTAGTCTTTTCCTCTCCAGGGCGCTCAAGTTGACGAACCAAGCCACGATGCAACCGGTCAGCATGCTCTCTACTGTGCACCTGTAGATGTTAGAGAGAGCCCTCCTTGACAAACTGACTCTCCATAATCTTCTCAGGAAGTAGAGGCGCTGATGAGCTTTCTTGATAATTGCATTTGTGTTCTCGGACCAGGAAAGATCTTCAGAGATGTGCACGCCCAGGAATTTTAAGCTCTTGACCCTTTCAACCATCGACCCGTTGATATAAACGGGGCTGTGGGTCCCCATCCTACTCCTTCCAAAGTCCACAACCAGTTCCTTGGTTTTGCTGGTGTTGAGGGCCAGGTTATTGTGCAGGCACCATATGGACAGTCGCTCGATCTCTCTTCTATAATCTGATTCGTCTCCATCAGAGATATGTCCCACAACAGTGGTGTCGTCAGCGAACTTGATGATGGAGTTCGAACTATGGCCGACTATGCAGTCATGAGTATAGAGTGTGTACAGCAGGGGGCTGAGCACGCAGCCTTGAGGTGCTCTCGTGCTGATTGTTATCGAGTCTGACACATTTCCACCAATGTCGGTGTCCTGCAACACTGCACTATCGCTCTGTGCTGCTGCAGCCCGCATTCCATCCGATGGTCTGGGCTACATCTGAAACTCCCTGCAATTTCTTGCAGCCTTGGACAGAACTGTCCCCAAACCAGGTTGTGATGCATCGCGATAAGATGGTTTCTCTGGCGCATCTGTGGAAGTTGGTGAGGGTTGTTGGGGGCATGCTGAACTTCCTGAGCCTACTGCCCAATGCCAACTAATCCCAGGAGCCTGGCAGTTGGACCGCATAAGAGGTTGCGCAGGTGGAGTGTCATCAATACTGCTCCTTTCCTCACCTCACGAGATGGTCAGTCATAGAGAGAAACAGCGTAGAAACAGGCCTTCGACCCAACATGCCCCCAACAACCAACATGCCCCATCTACACTAGTCCCACCAGCCTGCATTTGGCCCACATCCCTTTAAACCTATCCTATCAATTTACCTGTCCAAATGTTTTTTAAACATTGTGATAGTACCTGCCTCAACTACCTCCTCTGGCAGCTGGTTCCATATAACTACCACATCCTTGTGGAAAAAAAATTGCCCCTCAGGTTCCTTTTCCCCCTTACCTTAAACCTATGACGTCTGGTTCTTGATTCCCACTACTCTGGGTAAAAGACTGTGCATTTGCCCCATCTATTCCTCTATACGTGTATAAGAACACCTCCCATCCCCCTGTGCTCCAAGGAATAAAGTCCTCCCTGTGACCACGTGGGCGCTCCGGTTTCCTACCACATCCCAAACACGTGCGGGTTTGTTGGTTAATTGGCTTCTGTAATATTGTCCTTAGTGTGCAGCGAGTTGGTGTGAGTTGGGCAACGTAGAACTTGTGTGAACAGGATGGTCGGCGTGGACTTGGTGGGTCGAAGGGCCTGTCTCCAAGCTGTATCGCTGAAACATAGAAAATAGATGCGGGAGGAGGCCATTCGGCCCATCGTGCCTGCACCGCCATTTAATATGATCATGGCTGATCATCCAACTCAGTATCCTGTACCTGCCTTCTCTCCATACCCCATGATTGCTTTAGCCACAAGGGCCACATCTAACTCCCTCTTATATATAGCCAATCAACTGGCCTCATCTACCTTCTGTGGCAGAGAATTCCACAGATTCACCACTCTCTGTTTGAAAAGTGTTTTTCTCATTTCGGTCCTAAAAGACTTCCCCCTTATCCTTAAACTGTGACCCCTTGTTCTGGACTTCCCCTAACATCGGGAACAATCTTCCTGCATCTAGCTTGTCCAACCCCTTAAGAATTGTGTACGTTTCTATAAGATCCCCCCTCAATCTTCTAAATTCTAGCGAGTACAAGCCGAGTCTATGCAGTGAAGTCTATCCTGAAGAAGGGTCTTGACCCGAAAATGTCACTCATTCCTTCTCTCCAGAGATGCTGCCTGTCCCACTGAGTAACTGGAAAGCTTTTTGTGTCTATCTAAACTAAAGGTTGGAACTGCTTCTCCTGGCAGTAATCTCCAGCGGTCACAGACCCCACCCTCTCTAGCAGGGCTCTGTATGCGGGCAGTAAACTGTAAGTACCTGGGTCAGTAGTTTTCCACTTCTCCTGTGAATATGTACCAACCCAGGCTTCTGGCCATGCAGGGGAAGAGTTGTACAGGAACTATTGTAAACCCAGTCGTGCTCCTATTTCACTGGTATGCAAGGAGACACCTTCATAAACACAATTGCCTTTCACCGCCTCTCTGCCCTCCTTCGAACTGAACAGGCCACATTCCATCCTTGCAGGATAAAGGACCTGATGCTGTCGTGCAGAGGACAGTAAATGCTACGGTTCAGTGGTCATTGAGTCATGCAGCACAGAAACAGGTCCCTCAGTTCACAAAATCTGCATCATCAAACACTCCTGGAGGCATTTAGTTTTGCTTACTAGAGATACAGCATGCAAACAGGTCCTTTGGTTCACTGGATCTGCACCAACAATTAAATGTGCTTGGAGGCATTTTCAGTTCAGTTCAGTTTCGTTTAGTTTCATCTATTTTTGTTTAGCTTAGTCTAGTCTAGATTAGTTGTTTAGTTTAATTTAATTTAGTATAGTTCAGTTGTGTCTCGACCCGCAATGTCATCCATTCCTTCTCTCCAGAGATACTGCCTGTCCCACTGAGTTGCTCCAGCTTTTTGTGTCTAGAAACATAGAAAATAGGTGCAGGATTAGGCCATTTGGCCCTCCGAGCCTGCACGGCCATTCAATATGATCATGGCAGATCATCCAACTCAGTATCCTGTACCTACCTTCTCTTCATACTCCCTGATCCCTTTAGCCACAAGGGCCACATCTAACTCCCTCTTAAATATAGTCAATGAACTGGCCTCAACTACCTTCTGTGGCAGAGAATTCCAGAGACTCACCACTCTCCGTGTGAAAAATGTTTTTCTCATCTCGGTCCTAAAAGATTTCCCCCTTATTCTTAAACTGTGACCCCTTGTTCTGGACGTCCCCAACATCGGGAATAATCTTCCTGCATCTAGCCTGTCCAACCCCGTGAGAATTTTGTAAGTTTCTATAAGATCCCCCCCTCAATCTTCTAAATTCTAGCAAGTACAAGCCGAGTCTATCCAGTCTTTCTTCATATGAAAGTCCTGACATCCCAGGAATCAGTCTGGTGAACCTTCTCTGTACTCTCTCTATGGCAAGAATGTCTTTCCTCAGATCAGGTGACCAAAACTGTACGCAATACTCCAGGTGTGGTCTCACCAAGACCCTGTACACCTGCAGTAGAACCTCCCTGCTCCTATACTCAAGTCCATCGAGTTTAGTTTCATCTATTTTAGTTTAGCTTAGTCTAGATTAGTTGTTTAGTTTAGTTTAATTTAGTTTAGTTGGGTCTTGACCCGCAATGTCATCCATTTCTTCTCTCCAGAGATACTGCCTGTCCCGCTGAGTTGCTCCAGCTTTTAGTGTCAATCTTGAGTTTAATTTAGTTTTTAGAGATACAGCATGGAAACAGGCCCTTTGACCCACTGAATCCACGCAATCGATCACTTATTCAATCTGAAGAAGGGTTTCGGTCTGAAACGTTGCCTATTTCCTTCAATCCTTAGATGCTGCTGCACCCGCTGAGTTTCTCCAGCATATTTGTGTATCTTCGATTTTCAGCATCTGCTGTTCCTTCTTAAACACTTGTTCACACAAGTTCTATGTTATCCCACCCCTCCACACAAGGGGCAGTTTACAAAGGTCCAATTAACCTACAAACCCACAAGTCTTTAGGATGCCGGAGGAAACCAGAGTAGGCTATTCCCCATATATTATTCTTCTTACGTATGGCGTGCACAGCCTAAAGTTGGAAGACAACTTGTTCTGTTTGATCTTCTGTTTATGCACGCCGGGTTGATTGCATTTGTCGGAAATTTGCAATCTCACCCCCCCCCCCCCCCCCCCCCCGCCCCTTCTCTGTACTCCCTCTATGACAAGAATGTCTTTCCTTAGATTAGCAGACCAAAACTGTACGCAATACTCCAGGTGTGGACTCACCAAGACCCTGTACAACTGCAGTAGAACCTCCCTGCTCCTATACTCAAATCCTTTTGCTACTAATGCCAACATACCATTCGCTTTCTTCACTGCCTGCTGCACCTGCATGCCTACTTTCAATGACTGGTGTACCTTGACACCCAGGTCTTGTTGCATCTCCCCTTTTCCTACTCGGCCACCATTCAAATAACATCGTTCCAACGATGCGTTGGCTGGCAGGTTATTTTGCTGCCACACACCGCCCTTAGTGTGGGTGTCTAACAGTAGAACAGACCATCAATGAAAGAGAATAGGTTCCGGGGAAATAGATGGGGGACTGGGACAGTTTAGTAATGGTGTGAGGGGTTATGGGGAGAAGGCAGGAGAATGGGGATGAGAGGAAACAATAGATCAGCCGTGATGAAATGGCGGAGTATACCTGATGGGCCAAATGGCCTAATTTTGCTCCTAGAACTTTCAAACTGTTGATGGGGAAGATCTGAGAGCCAGCATAGACTCGGTGGGCCAAATAGTCCTTTTTATGTTGTCGCAACATATGATCCTTTTCAAATAATTTCCAGGAACTAGGATTTTCTGGGAATGGGAAGGGAAAAGGTAATTAAATATTCCTATGGATTTTTGTAGTAATTCATAACCGCCTCGGGGATAAATAGAAATCAGCTCTGACGTAAAGAAGCATCCTATTTTTTCCTGGACACATCCCAATTTCCCCTGAGAGGAACTAGTTTCTAACAACTTTTATGAATTCTGGTTTTTGCATCTTGAACACCTCATACAATTAATTTCCTATTTAATACAATGGAGTATGACCCTCTCTGAAAATTGTCACCAAATCATAGCCTTAGTATCAATGTGCTTCCCCTCAGCACTGCTCTTCCTGCTGTATAGTCACAGAGCGAGGAAACAGGGCCATGCGGCCCAACGTGCCCACACCGACCAACATGTCCCACCCACACTAGTCCCACCTGCCTGCATTTGGCTCATATCCCTCTATACCCACCCTATCCGTGCACCTAATTGTTTCTTAAATGGCAGATTAGGTATTATCTGAATGGTGGCCGATTAGGAAAAGGGGAGATGCAACGGGGCCTGGGTGTCATGGTACACCAGTCATTGAAAGTAGGCATGCAGGTGCAGCAGGCAGTGAAGAAAGCGAATGGTATGTTAGCATTCATAGCAAAAGGATTTGAGTATAAGAGCAGGGAGGCTCTACTGCAGTTGTACAGGGTCTTGGTGAGACCACACCTGGAGTATTGCGTACAGTTTTGGTCTCCTAATCTGAGGAAAGACATTCTTGCCATGGAGGGAGTACAGAGAAGGTTCATCAGACTGATTCCTGGGATGTCAGGACTTTCATATGAAGAAAGACTCGATAGACTCGGCTTGTACTCGCTAGAATTTAGAAGATTGAGGAGGGATAGAAATTAGGTGCAGGAGTAGGCCATTCGGCCTTCGAGCCTGCACCGCCATAGAATCTTATAGAAACTTACAAAATTCTTAAGGGGTTGGACAGGCTAGATGCAGGAAGATTGTTCCCGATGTTGGGGAAGTCCAGAACAAGGGGTCACAGTTTAAGGATAAAGGGGAAGTCTTTTAGGACCGAGATGAGAAAAACATTTTTCACACAGAGAGTGGTGAATCTCTGGAATTCTCTGCCACAGAAGGTAGTTGAGGCCAGTTCATTGGCTATATTTAAGAGGGAGTTAGATGTGGTTAAGGGGATCAGGGGGTATCGAGAGAAAGCAGGTACAGGATACTGATTTGTATGATCAGCCATGATCATATTGAATGGTGATGCAGGCACGAAGGGCCGAATGGCCTACTCCTGCATCTATTTTCTATGTTTCTACAGCGGATCAATTCACTGACGTTGCACAGATCTGTAGCGGTTGGGAGGCCAGTTCATTGGCTATGTTTAAGAGGGAGTTAGATGTGGCCCTTGTGGCTAAAGGGATCAGGGCGTATGGAGAGAAGGCAGGTACAGGATACTGAGTTGGATGATCAACCATGATCATATTGAATGGCAGTGCAGGCTCGAACGGCCGAATGGCCTACTCCTGCACCTATTTTTAATGTTTCTATGTTGCGATAGTCCGTCTCAACTACCTTCTCCGGCAACTCGTTACATGCACCCACTACCCTTTGTGTGATAAAAATACCCCTCAGATTCCAATTAAATCTTTCCCCTTCACCTTAACCTATGTCCTCTGGTTCTCAATTCCCATACTCTTGGCAAGAGACTCTGTGCATCTACCCGGTCTATTACTGTCATAATTTTATACACCTCTAAAATATCACCTCATCCGACTGCACTCCCAAGGAATTGAGTCTCAGCTTGCTCAACCTCTCCCATTAGTTCAGGCTCTTGAGTCCTGGCAACACGTCGGATTATGTCGGAATCAAACAGTAGAGAAAGAGGCACAAGGAACTGCAGATGCTGGTTTGCAACAAAAATAAGGCTGGAGCAAATCAGTGAGTCAGGCAGCATCGCTGGAGAACATGGATAGGCGACATTTTGGGTAAGGACCTACAGGCCCGAAACGTTGCCTATTTCCTTCGCTCCGTAGATGCTGCTGCACCCGCTGAGTTTCTCCAGCATTTTATTGTGACCCTTCTTCAGACTGATTGTAGTATGGGGGGAGGGGGGGGGGGGGGGGAAGCTGGAGGAGAGTGGGTGGTGGGACAAAGACACGGCGAGTGATAGGTGGGGACAGGTGAGGGTGCGTTTTGACAGGCAGATGGACAAAGAGTGGAGACAAAAAGCCAAAATGAGTGAGATAAGAAAATGAGGGAGAAGAGGCATAAAATGTGAAGCCAGAGAAAGGAATACAGGAGGAAGAGGAAAGGGAGATGGGTGTGCATCCAAAAGCACAAGGCAAAGAGGGAGAGAAAAGGGGAGGGTGTGTGTAGGTTAGTCACCTCAGGTGCCTTGGGTTGGCACTGAGACCATTTATCAGCTTGGCGACATTTCATTTAGGGACCCCTTCTTCAGATTGGCAGTGTTGCAGGTCGGGGATCCTTGTCAAACTGGCAGAAGTGTCCCAATCCCAAGTTTCATCTGTCCACAGATGCCTCCCGTCTCTCGGAGTTCCTCCAGCACTTTGTGTTTTTCTCAAAATTCCAGTGTCTGTAGTTCCTCGCTTACTTTATTTTATTTTATTATTGTCACATCTTCTGAGGTACTGCGAAAGGCTTTCTGTTGCGTGCTGTCCAGTCATCGGAAAGACCATACATGATTACAATCAAGCTGTCCTGTAAATAGGTGCAGGAGGAGGCCATTCAGCCCTTCGAGCCAGCACCGCCATTCATTGTGATCATGGCTGATCGTCCGCTATCAATAACGCGTGCCTGCCTTCTCCCCATGTCCCTTGACTCCACTAGCCCCTAGAACTTTGGCTATATTTAAGAGGGCGTTAGATGTGGCACTTGTGGCTAAAGGGATCAGGGGGTATGGAGAGAATGCAGGTACGGGATACTGAGTTGGATGATCAGCCATGATCACATTAAATGGCAGTGCAGGCTCGAAGGGCCGAATGGCCTACTCCTGCACCTATTTTTCTATGTTTCTAACTCTATCTAACTCTCTCTTAAATCCATCCATTGATTCGGCCTCCACTGTCCTCTGTGGCAAGGAATTCCATAAATTCACAACTCTCTGGGTGAAAAAGTTATTTCTCACCTCATTCTTAAATGACCTCCCATTTATTCTGAGACTGTGGCCCCTGGTTCTGGACTCGCCCAACACTGGGAACATTTTTCCTGCATCTAGCTTGTCCAGTCCTTTTATAATTTTATATGTGCAGTGTAGTCTCGGGATAAAGGGAATAACATTTAGTGCAACATAAAGCACAATTAAAGATAGTCCGAGGGCCTCCAGTGAGGAAAATGGGAGGTCAAGACTGCATTCTAGTTGGCTATAGGATGGTTCAGTTGCCTGATAACAGCTGGGAAGAAGTTGTCCCTGAGTCTTGACGTGTGTGTTTTCACACCTGTACTGTTTTCTGCATCATATTATTTTTTCCTCGCTAAAGCGGAGTAGGATTAGCACCACAGTACAGAGCATATGTAGGAAGGAACTGCTGATGCTGGTTTAAACCGAAGATAGACACAAAAAGCTGGAGGAGCGCAGCGGGTCAGGAAGCATCTCTGGAGAGAAGGAATGTGTTACGTTTCTGGGTGAGGGTCAGGGGAAAGTGAAATGAGAGATATGGACTGATATAGAGAAATATAGAACAAATTAATGAAAGATATGCAAAAAAGTAAGGATGACAAAGGGAACAGGCCATTGTTAGCTGTGGGCTAGGTGAAAATAAGTGAATGACGACTTTGAAGCTAGTACAATGAGTTTAAGAAGGAACTACAGATGCTGGAAAATCAAAGGTACACAAAAATGCTGGAGAAACTCAGCGGGTGCAGCAGCATCTATGGAGCGAAGGAAATAGGCAAAGTTCCGGGGGCAAAACCCTTCTCAGCTAGTACAATGACTTGGGTGGTGGAGGGACAGAGAGAGACGGGATGCAGGGCTTGCTGGAAGTTAGAGAAGTCAATATTCATACTGCTGGGTTGTGAAATATGAGGTACTGTTCCTCCAATTTGCATTTGGCCTCACTCTAACAATGGAGGCCCTTGGACAGAAAAGTTCAAAGATCAGTTTATTGTCATATGTATTAATTAAGGTACAGTGAAACTCAATTACCACTGAGAGGTCAGTGTGGGAATGGGAAGGGGAATTGAAATCTTTGGCAACCGGGAAGCGGGATGCATGGAGCAGATCAGTTGTAGAGTTTGCCAATGGAAAGTTCAGTCAATCCCATAGCTCAAGACATTATCGTTCAAAAAACCTCAAAACAATTTTTACAGCATTACACTTTGGGCGTGCCCCTCAGGAGAATTCAGGAAGCAACCAAGCAATACAGTGTTTGTTTTATTTTTGTTCTGCTTAGGCTGGATTGACCGCATTTTACTGAACAATTCGGCACCACGGGCTGTCTGTGTTTGCATCAATAATTCAAAAATTGCGCCACACAGCCAGTTTTGGCGGCTATCCTGCAAGAACGTTGCCAAGACTATTCCCTGCAAGAACATTGCCAACTTTCAACCCAAAATGCGCCAGATTGTCAGGGAGAAGCAATCATTTCCATGTGCACGGTATGCCTGACATCATTGCTGGGAATGTCGAATGCAAGAGTCAGAAAGTCATGATGCAGCTCTACAGTACTTTTGGTCCGGCCGTATTTGGTGTATTGTGTGCAGTTCTGGTCGCCCCATTACAGGATAGATGTGGAGGCTTTAGAAGTGTGCAAGGATTACCAGAATTATGTAGAAACTGCAGATGCTGATTTACGCTGAAGTACCTCGACCCGAAACGTCACCAGACTGATTCCTGGGATGTCACGACTTTCATATAAAGAAAGACTGGATAGACTCGGCTTGTACTCGCTAGAATTTAGAAGACTGAGGGGGGATCTTATAGAAACTTACAAAATTCTTACGGGGTTGGACAGGCTAGATGCAGGAAGATTATTCCCGATGTTGGAGAAGTCCAGAACAAGGGGTCACAGTTTAAGGATTAGGGAGAAATCTTTTAGGACCGAGATGAGAAAAACATTTTTCACACAGAGTGGTGAGTCTCTGGAATTCTCTGCCACAGAAGGTAGTTGAGGCCAGTTCATTGCCTATAGTTAAGAGGGAGTTAGATGTGGCCCTTGCGGCTAGAGGGATCAGGGGGGTATGGAGAGAAGGTAGATGCGGTATACTGAGTTGGATGATCAGCCATGATCATATTGAATGGCGGTGCAGGCTCGAAGGCGAATGCAGTTTAACTTGGCATCATTACTTTAGGAAATGTGTAGTTTCTTGTCACATGTAGTTAGTGCAGTGACAGACTGCTATCCTGTCAGTGAACAAAATATACATGATTACAATAGAGCTGTTCACAGATACAGGATAAAGAGAATAACGTTTAATGCAAGATAAAATCCAGTATAATCTGAGGGTCTCCAATGAGGTAGATGGGTGGTCAGGACCGCTCTCTAGTTGATTGTAGGATGGTTCAGTTGCCTGATAACTGAGAAGAAACTCTCCCTGAATCTGGAAGTATGCATTTTCACACTTTATCCCTTGCCTTAAAGGAATGGGGGGGGGGGGGAAGAGGGAGTGTCTGGGGCGAAACAGGTCCTTGATTAGGCTGGTGGCCTTGCCGAGGCAGCGTGAGGTGTAGATGGAGTCAATGGACTGGGCTACATCCAAAACACTGCATTTTCTTGACCTGTTCCCCTAGCCATGACTCGCTTTTCCATTTGATCAAGATCCATGGGTAGTCAGATGGAAGTTCAGGTCCTCTCTAGTTAGGATAATTTAGGTATGTTACAAAACTTACCTTGAGCAGCGCTGCAGTTCTGCCGCTCCCCGTGTGCGTGACTTTGGCGCCTTTCAGAGGGGGGGGGGGGCTTAAAGTGACGTTTTTCTACAGACAGGGAAAATCGATCCATGTCAGGCCATTTCATTCATGAAGGCATTTTTAAATTATGCTAGATTATTTATTAACTAGAGTAATTTAAAAATCACCTTCAAAAGCCGTGAGCGCCGACAACAGGAAGGATTTTGCATAGGGGAGAAAAAAAGGTACACAGTTTATTTTTATATTAAAAGTTGTTTTTTAGGGAGGATTTAATCACATTTTCATGTTAATTTCCGAGTGTGAAAATGGTCATAACTTTCTTAATACTGAAGATATAAAAATTAATTAGGTGTCAAATTAAACTTCTTTTTATGCTTTATCTGATGGGATAAATTGCAGACTTAATTTTTAAAATCTCAAAATTTTGTAAATTTGCTAGATAATTCAGTTCCCCGATAACAGATTGGAAGAAAATCCCGGCAGTTGAAAACTCACAACTGCAGGCCGACTCAGAATGCTACACTGAACGAGCGCTGCAGGCAGAGGTGTCTTTTTTGTATCCCAGCCAATATTTATCCCATAATGGTTTAAAAAATCATCGCACTGTTTGTGGTGTGACCTCCTGCTGTTGTCAACTTAACTTTGCGTTTCCTACATTTTAAGTGCCTACGCTCAAGCCCTTCAGCAGTTGGGACGAGCTGGTCTCACATCCCCAACCTGCTGCCGAGGAGGGAGGCAGATGCACATAACAAAGTGGCCTCGCATCAGGGAATTGGGTGGATGGATGAGTAAGAGTGAGTGGAGGCATAAGCGAAGGGCCCCAACCGAGAACGTCACCTATTCATGTTCTCCAGGGACGCTGCCTGACCCGCAGTTACTCCAGGACTTTGTGTATTTTTCTGATTTCGTAAAAGATCAGGCCAGCTACAGCAATGGTACAGGCTGAGGGATAACCCAGTTAATTTTTTAGTACCATTTCCACCAATTTTTGTTAATTTAGTAACACCTCACAGATAACCTAATGTTTTAGCACCATTTCCACCGATTTACTCCAGCAGTCTTTTTTTGATTTAGTAAAAAAAAAAGCAGGCCGAGGGATAACCTAGTTAATGTTTTAGCATCATTTCCACAGAGTTACACTGGCACTTTGTGTCTTTCTTTGATACAAGGCCTGATAACTCGTGGCAATGTCACTGGCCAAGGGTTACCCTAGTTCATGTTTTAGCATGATTGTCTGAAGAAGGGCCTCAACCAAAACGTCACCTGTTCCTTCTCGCCCAACATTGGGAACATTTTTCCTGCATCTAGCTTGTCCAGTCCTTTTATAATTTTATATGTTTCTATAAGAACACCCCTCATCCTTCTAAACTCCAGTGAATACAAGCCTAGTCTTTTAAATCTTTCCTGATATTACAGTCCTGCCATCCCAGGGATCAATCTCGTGAACCTACGCTGCACTGCCTCAATCACAAGGATGTCCTTCCTCCAATTAGGGGACCAAAACTGCACACAATACTCCAGATGTGGTCTCACCAGAGCCCTATACAACTGCAGAAGAACCTCTTTACTCCTGTACTGAAATCCTCTTGTATTGAAGGCCAACATTCCATTAGCTGTCTCCACTGCCTGCTGTACCTGCACGCCAACTTTCAGTGACCAGTGTACAAGGACACCCAGGTCTCCCTGTACCTCCCCCTTACCTCACCCCATTGAGATAATAATCTGCCCCCTTGTTTTTGCCACCAAAGTGTTCCTTCCTACACATAATGTTTTAGCACCATTATACTCAACAGGGGACAGAAAGGCAAAACATCTTTCAAATACTTTTATTCAACAACATTTGACGTGATGTTCTCAACGATTGGACTTGGCCACACGTTCCAGCTCGTCCTTCTTCTTAATGGCGTAAGAGTTAGAAGACCCCTGTGAAAGGCGAAAGAGGGGGAACCATCACACACGTGGACTGTGGCGACTCTGCCCAGCATCATTGGTGCTTCCCACCCTATTCAGACCGCCCCATCAACCTCTCCCCATCCCCAAAGGTGACTACAGGCATTTGTGCTTCCAGAAAACTAGAAAGGGCGGGGAGATTAAGGAGATTATAAATTTAGATTCAGCCCACACTGACCAGCAATCACCCGTTCACACTAGTTTTTTCCCACACACACCAGGGACAACTTATAGAGGACTATTTAACCAACAGACCTGCACGTCTCTGGAATGCAGGAGGAAACATTCAGCACCCGGATAAACCCCACACTGTCGCAGGGAGAACTTGCAAACTCCGTACAGACAGCGCCCACAGTCAGGATTGAATCCAGGTCCCAGGCGCTGTAGGGCAGCACCCGGAGAAAATCCCTGCAGTCACAGGGAATGCATGCAAACTCCGTACAGACAGCACCCGTGGTCAGAATCCATAAAGATGGGGAGAGATTCCACAGTGAAAGGCATTGAAGGGACAAATGTCAGGCGTGGAGGAAATGGATCATACTTAATACCGGTTTAAGCAGCAACATTATCATCAGGATACAACTGCCTGGAACCAAATGGCTTGAAATTTCCTGTTTTGCTTAAAAACGAGTCTTAGCATCGGCCAGGAGTCAAGAAATGTGCTCAAGGCCCAAGAGGACAGTGTAGGAGGTTAGGAGTTGGGACTGGCCAATGTTTGGAACAACAAAACATTCCCCTTGTGTTAATGCAAAACAGAAGGGGCGCTTAAAGGGAACTACACAGCAATTACAAAGTTAGACAGGTTCGGCAGACATGAAAATGCAGACGTGCATTCTTTTAAAAGGTAAATGGCGTGGCTCAAGGGAGGAATGCTACCAGAATCAACAAATAAAGTCACTGTTCCTTTCAGAAAGCACTGGGTGATATTTAACACACCTGCATACCGCCTGCTGTGGTAGCACAACACAACTTCAGGGCTGCAGAATGGACTTAAGCAAAGATGGGCACAAAGTGCTGGAGCAACTCAGCAGGTAAAGCAACATTCCTGGAGAATATGGATCAGTGGGTGTCTTTTCAGGTCGGGACCCTTTCTTCAGAGTCCTAACTCGCCTGAAAAATCACCTATCCTTGGTACCTGACCTACTGAGTTACTCCAGCAACTTTGTGTCTATCTTTGGTATAAGCCAAGCAGTTCCTTTTTATTACTTAAGCCAAGATCATGTTTGACATTACGTTAGTAGTTTACTTTAGAGATACAGCATGGAAACAGGCCCTTCGGCCCACGCTGACCACAATCACCCCATAGATTAATACTATCCGACACATTACATAGAAGCACGAGTAGGCCATTCGGCCCTTCGAGCCTTCAATATGATCATGGCTGATTATCTAAAATCAGTACCCTGTTCCTGCATTTCCCCATATCCCTTGGTTCCTTGAGCCCTAAGAGCTAAATCTAACTCTCTCTTGAAATTTACAATTTCCAGAGGCCAATTTACCCGGTGGCACAGCGGTAGAGTTGCTGAATTACTGTGCTGCAGCGCCAGAGACCCAGGTTCCATCCAGACTAAGGGTGCTGTCTGTACGGAGTTTGTACACTCTCCCCATGACCTGCGTTGGCTTTGTCCAAGATATCTGGTTTACTCCCAACACTCCAGGGACGAACACGTTTGTAGGTTAATTGGCTTGGTATATGTGTAAATTGTCCCTAGTGTGTGCAGGATAGTGTTAATAGAAACATAGAAAATAGGTGCAGGAGTAGGCCATTCGGCCCTTCGAGCCTGCACCGCCATTCAATGTGATCATGGCTGATCATCCAACTCAGTATCCCGTACCTGCCTTCTCTCCATACTCCCTGATCCCTTTAGCCACAAGTGCCACATCTAACGCCCTCTTAAATATAGCCAATGAACTGGCCTCAACTACCTTCTGTGGCAGAGAATTCCAGAGACTCACCACTCTCTGTGTAAAGAATGTTTTCCTCATTTCGGTCCTAAAGGAATTCCCCCTTATCCTTAGACTGTGACCCCTTGTTCTGGATTCCCCCAACATCGGGAACAATCTTCCAGCATTGTGCAGGGATCGCTGATCGGTGCGGACTCGGTGGGCAGAAGGGCCTGTTTAGAGATGCAGCCGCGCTGTATCTCTAAACTAAACTAAAATCGAAACCTATAAAGAAACTGTACGTCTTTGGGATGTGGGAGGAATCCAGAGCACCCAGAGTAAAAAAGTGCGGTTACAGGGAGGAGGTACAAACTCCATATACTCAGGATCAAACCTAGGTTTGTGGCGCTGCAAGGCAGCAGCTCTACCGCTGCACAAGTGTTGTGTCCAGGGTTTAACTACATAGCAACCTCAACAAAGGTCTAGAGCTACCTCCCAAACAGAAGGCTTAGAGGAAGGAATCCAGTCAAACCACATCCAAAGGTTGCCTTTAAATTTGTTGCCTCCTCCCTAATTATAAAATGTCATGCCTACTGGAGGAATTTGAGCTTTAGAATTAGATTTTGGAATGTGAATCGGTATATTGAAGGTGGAGATTGGCAGATTCTTGTTTAATATGGGTGTCAGGCGTTATGGGGAGACGGTGGGGGAAATGGGGATGAGAGGGAAAGATAGATCAACCATGACTGAATGATGGAGTGGATTTGGGAGTGTGGGAGGAAACCTGAGGTCCCGAAGAAAACCCACACGGGCCACGGGGGGAACATACAACTCAATAAAGACAGCATCCATAGTCAGGATCGAACCTCTGTCGCTGAAAGGCGGCAACTCTACCACTGTGCCGCCAGCACTTCGTGCTCCTGTCATCCTCAAGATCAAAAGCCCCTTTCAAAGCAAAACTGCTGGAATGGAAGCTATTTCCAGCGTCGTTACATAGCATTGCAAGGAACGATGATAAAGCACACGCACGCCAAGATCCCATACTTCCAGCGACGGAATTCACAGGAACTGGAGGACAGAGATGTGTGGTGCGTCTGTCACCGTTCCCATTGGAAACCAGCGCCACTGCGTCACTAATGTTTTCAACGATGATGAATGAAAATAAATTTCGAAACCAACCAGCTACATAGCCCATGAGTTCTATATGTTTTTTTTGTTTTTTGCCAATTGTTAAATTATCTGGAGCACAAGTCACGTGGGGCAGATGTGCACTCGGCCAAATGATTTGCAATGCCCAAAACTACAACCAAATGGAAACTCAGAATGACAAGGCAACTTCTTGAAGGGAAAACCAAACTCACTGATTCAAGGCGGGGACCCTGCGCTGGGGTCAACAAAGCCGCCCAGTGTGGTTGGCACTCCCTTGTTTACAGTAGGAGTCACTCCTCCCAACACCAACCTCTTCCTTATTCTGCAGGAGTCTGACCAACCCAAGCCTGCAGGGCACACAACGAAAAATTTGTTTTAACTGCACCAAAATAAACTGTGTGCAGTTAAAACATTTGCGGAGCAGTTAAAACATTTGTTTTAACTGCTCCACCCGACCAGAATTACGTACCTTTGCTGCGTTGATGAGCTCATCTGCCAGACATTCTGCAATGGTTTTGATGTTCCTGAATGCAGCTTCTCTGGCCCCGGTACACAGCAGCCAGATCGCCTTCAAGCACACAGACCAGGAATAAAGACAAGTTAGTGAGGTCAGAGAACATTTCAAGAATTTACAAATCCGTAGCAAGGAAGGCAAATGCAATGCTAGCACTTATTTAGAGGGGGCTAGAATACAAAGACAGGGATGCAATGCTGAGGCTTCTCTCAGAGATACTGCCTGACCCACTGAGTTGCTCTAGCTTTTTGTGTCTAGAAACATAGAAAATAGGTGCAGGAGTAGGCCATTTGGTCCTCCGAGCCTGCACGGCCATTCAATATGATCATGGCAGATCATCCAACTCAGTATCCTGTACCTGCCTTCTCGCCATACCCACTGATCCCTCTAGCCACAAGGGCCACATCTGTAGAATTCCACAGATTCATCACTCTCTGTGTGAATTTTTTTTATTTCTCATCTCGGTCTTCCCCTGTAAGACTTCCCCCTTATCCTTAAACTGTGACCCCTTGTTCTGGACTTTCCCAACATCGGGAACAATCTTCATGCATCTAGCCTGTCCAACCCCTTAAGAATTTTGTAAGTTTCCATAAGATCCCCCCTCAATCTTCTAAATTCTAGCGAGTACAAGGTTGAAGATAATGATCCCGGGAATGACTGGGTTAACTAATATATGATGAGCGTTTGAAAGCACTGGGCCTGTACTTGCTGGAGTTGAGAAAGATGAGTTGGTGGGACCTCATTGAAAGGCCAGGATAGAGTGAATGTGGAGAGGATGTTTCCACTAGTTGGACAGTCTTGGAGTAGAGGCCGTAGCCTCAGAACACAAGGAGATGACAAGTAATTTATTTTGTCAGAGAGTGTTCTGTGCTTTGTATCCAATCCGATAGGGAATACAAGAGGTAAGACACAGGACTCATGCACAACATTGGGAAATCTGTGAATTGTCTAACTGAACGGATTCTCTTGTTCTAGGCAGTGGATGGATATTATTCAGTGATGAAATTCGCACTTTGTCTGGGAATGATGTACAGTTCAGTAATTAATTGACGGTGGCACTATTAGAAATGCACGCTAATGTTAACGAGGCTGATAAATAAATAATTGAAGGTCTGAAGAAGGGTCTCGACCCGAAACGTCGCCTATCTCCTTCGCTCCTTAGATGCTGCTGCACCCGCTGAGTTTCTCCAGCTTTTTGTGTAACCCTCGATTCTCCAGCATCTGCAGTTCCTTCTTTAACAAATAAATAATTGTAGCTCTTTGCCAAACACCGCAGTAAGCTGTGGAGCCACAAGAGGGAGCACATGGCACATGAAATGAGGCCGAAACCTGGAACCAACTCAAAAGCTAACAACACTTCATCAAAGCCTAACTTTCTCTGACAATTACCTGCTCTGAAACATTAACATTAGGCCCGTTTCTCTTTCCGCAGATGCTGCCCAACCCGCTGAGCAATTCCAGCATTTTGTGTTTTGGGATATTTTCTTTAACCCAATTTCGTCCATTGTGTTTGGTTGCACTATGGACTTTGTTGTTATTAACTTAGCGCTTTTTTTGTCATTTAGTTTATTATCGTCATCTTTGCAGTGAAAAAGTTTAGTTCAGGGGTTATGGGGAGAAGGCAGAGGAATGGGGTTGAGAGGGAAAGATAGATCAGCCAATGATTGGATGATGGAGTAGATCTGATGGGCTGAATGGCCTAATTCTGCTCTGACAACTTATGAACACAAAAATAATTTATTTTTTATTACTAATGCAATCAAGCCATCCACAGCGCCAAGATAAAGGGTGAAGGGGTGTAACATTTAGTGCAGAGAGATAACATTATTAAAGGTTATTATGCATTATAAATTATCCATGTGTGTGTGGTGTTTACAGGCCTGCTTAACTGCTGCAAGTGAGAATTTCATTGTTCCATTGTCAGTACATATGACAATTATGTGGAGGCCAAGTCAATGTGAATATGTTAAGGCAGAGATTTTTGATTACTGAGGGTGTCAGGGGTTATGGCGAGAAGGCAAGAGAATGGCTTTGAGGGAAAGACAGATCAGCCACAATTGAATAGACTTGATGGCCTTAAATACGGGTCCTAAAACAAATAGACGCTCTTGACTCAAAATCTGTTCGTTTCTTTAAGCTTAGTTTAGATACAGTGTGGAAACAGCCCCACCTGCCCACCGAGTTCGCAGTGACCCCCACACATTAACACTATCCTACACACACTAGGGACAATTGTACATAGACACCAAGCCAATTAACCTACATATGGCTATTTTTAAGAAGGGGTTCAATGTGGCCCTTGTGGCTAAGGGGATCAGGGGGTATGGAGAGAAGGCAGGTACAGGATACTGAGTTGGATGATCAGCCATGATCATATTGAATGGTGGTGCAGACTTGAAGGGCCGAATGGCCTACTCCTGCACCTATTTTCTATGTTTCAATACCAGTACATCTTTGGAGCGCGAGAAGAAAGCAAAGATGTCGGAGAAAAACCACGTGGTCACGGGGAGGTCACACAAACTACATAATAATAATAATGCATTTTATTTATGGGCGCCTTTCAGGACACTCAAGGACACCTTCCAGTTAAAACAAACGCAGACAGCACCTGTAGCGGGGATTGAACCCAGGTCTCCAGCGCTGCAAGGCAGCAAATCTACCACTGCACCACCGCGCCGTCCTTTAGTTTGGAGTTATCACCCCACCCCACAGGACCAGCCTTCACATCACAGATTTGCCCACAGACAGCACCCCGCTCTTGCACTGTACCTGGTTAACACGCCGCAATGGGCTCACGTCGACAGCCTGCCTCCTCACGGTGCCGGCCCGCCCGATACGAGTGGAGTCCTCTCGGGGCCCGCTGTTGATGATGGCATTTACCAGCACTTGCAGTGGGTTCTGCAACACAGAGACACTATCAGTGCGCACGGCACAGTATGGGGCCCAGTATGTCCCATCGGGTACACATCAGTTTTGTTTAGTTGAGAGATACAGCACAGAAACAAGCCCCTTCATCCCACCGAGTCCGCGTCAAGCATCGACCCCCGCATTCCAACACCATCCTACAAAGACACGGGACATTCTACAATTATACCAAGCCAATTAACCTATAACCCTGTACACGTCATTAAGAGCGTGGGAGGAAACTGGATTGGGTTAACACATATTGAACGTCTGAACGCACTGGGCCTGAACACGCTGGAGTTTAGAAGGACGGGGGGGGGAAACAATTGAAATGTACTGAATAGTGAAATACCTGGATAGAGTGGATGTAGAGAGGATGCTTCATTTAGTGGAAGAGTCTAGGACCAGAGGGTACTGCCTCAGAATGAAAGGACGCACTTTTAAAAAGGAGAGCAGGATTTCTTTTTAGTCAGAGGGTGGTGTATCTGGGGAATTTATTGCCATAGACGGCTGTGGTGGCCAAGGCATTGAGTATTTATAAGGTGCAGATTGACATAATCTCGAATAGCAAGGATGTCAGGGTTGCCAGCCCAATATATTTAATAACTGTGTTTGAAGGGCAGAAAATGTCACCGGAAACATGGTGACTCTTGTGGACTGCCTCAGTGTAAACTACAATCTTTCACCCTTGTGCTTAAGTATGATTATGCCGTAATATACAGCAAGATTGTTACTGGAGATAAGGCACAAAATGCTGGAGTAATTCCACAGGTCAGACAGCACCTCTGGAGATCATGGGATAGGTGACGTTTTGGATCGGGACCCTTCTTTGGAATCAGTTTCAAATTAAAGATGGTTTGAGAGGGCACTTTCTCACCGAAAGATGGGGAACACATGGAATGCCCGAGAGTGGTGAAAGCAATCACCCGAAGAAGGGTCCCGACCCGAAACGTGGGGTCGGTAGAAGGGTCCCAACCCAAAGGGTTATTTAACCGTGTACTCCGGAGATGCTGCCTGACATGCTGAGTTACTCCAGCACTTTGTGTCTTTCTTATTTGTAAATTGGCATTTGCAATTTCTTTTTTGATGAAGAGCCCCAACGCAAACGTTTACCTATCCATCCTCTACACAGTTGCTTTTGTTTTGGATTTACACCCTTCGTCAGACTATGAAAAAGGCCATTACTAGAAACTGACTTGCAGTGGACACACACAGACTTAGACAATGGTTAGACATAGTACAGGAAATATTTGTCATGGAGAAAATGACATATTTTCTAAGAGTGAAAGAAGAGTTTAACAGAAAATGGGAAAAATGGATTAGGTATAGAAATAAAGACATCAACACTGTATAATTTTATTGACCATAATGTAAGTTATTGGAAAATGTTTTAATAAGAAAATAGCTCTGTATACTGCATCATTAATTGTAAACTGAATACCCCGCTGCACTGTTATACATTTAACTGTATTGTTGTATGTTTCATTGTTATATTTGTGTTTTATTTGTGTATACATAAAAGCAATAAACACTAAAGTGGAAAAAAAAGAAAAAGGATCTCAACCATAAATGTTGCCTCTTCCTTTCCTCCACAGACACTGCCTGGCTCGCTAAACTACGCCAGCAATGAAGTGCCCATCAGCAGCTCCTTGTTACTATAATAAGATTGTCACTGGTCTGTATGCAGGAACAAGAGCCCCACTTGCAGAGGGTACTGCAACATACAGCGACACTTAGGTCAGCATACACAGCACAATGCCTCCCAACCGCTACACGTCAGTGTGCAACGTCAGTGAATTGATCCGCTGTAGAAACATAGAAAATAGGTGCAGGAGTAGGCCATTCAGCCCTTTGTGCCTGCATCGCCATTCAATATGATCATGGCTGATCATCCACCTCAGTATCCTGTACCTGCCTTCTCTCCGTACCCCCCTGATCCCCTTAGCAATATCCCTCTTAAATATAGCCAATGAACTGGCCTCAACTACCTTCTGCGGCAGAGAACTCAACAGATTCACCACTCTCTGTGCGAAAAATGTTTTTCTCATCTCGGTCCTAAAAGACTTCCCCCTTATCCTTAAACTGTGACCCCTTGTTCTGGACTTCCCCAACATCGGGAACAATCTTCCTGCATCTAGCCTGTCCAACCCTTTAAGAATTTTGTACGTTTCTATAGGATTCCCCCCTCAATCTTCTAAATTCTAGCGAGTACAAGCCGAGTCTATCCAGTCTTTCTTCATATGAAAGTCCTGCCATCCCAGGAATCAGTCTGGTGAACCTTCTCTGTACTCCCTCTATGGCAAGAATGTCTTTCCTCACATTAGGAGACCAAAACTGTACGCAATATGCTGGGCTGGCTTACCTCGCCGGTGAGCAGGTGGATGATCTCGAACGCGTGCTTCACGATGCGCACCGTCATCAGCTTCTTGCCGTTGTTGCGGCCGTGCATCATCATGGAGTTAGTCAGACGCTCCACGATGGGGCACTGCGCCTTGCGGAAGCGCTTGGCAGCGTAGCGGCCCGAGCTGTGGGGGAGGTACTTGGCATACTTCTCCTTGACGGCGATATAATCCTGAGAGAGAGAGACATCAAGCACTCAACTCAACCGTGTTGCTTCATAGCTTCAGTGTTACCACAAAGAAACAGGCCCTCCAGAACAACTTGAGCGTGCTGATAATCATGCCCCATCCACGCTAGTCCCACTTGCCCTCGTTTGGCTCATATCCCTCTAAACCTTTCCTATCCATTCATTCGTCCAAATGCCGTTTAAATATTGTGATAGTAGCTGCCTCAACCACCCGGGGCGGCACAATGGCGCAGTGGTAGAGTTACTGCCTTACAACTCTCGAGACCGGAGTTCGGTCCTGATGACGGGTGCTGGCTGTACGGAGCTTGTACTTTTTCCCTGTGCCAACACAGGTTTCTTTTGGGTGCTCCAGTTCCCTTCCATCTTCCAATGACGTGCAGGTTTGTAGGTTAATCGGCTTCTGTAAATTGCCCCCTTGCCTGTTGTACATCTTAATATTTCACCCACTTTAGTTTAGTTTAGAGATACACATGGCAAACAGACCATTCAGCCCACCGAGTCTGCACTGACCAGCGATCATCCCACACGCTAGCACTATAGAAACATAGAAAATAGGTGCAGGAGTAGGCCATTCGGCCGTTCGAGCCTGCACCGCCATTCAATGTTATCATGGCTGATCATCCAACTTAGTATCCTGTACCTGCCTTCTCCCCCTACCCGCTGATTCCTTTAGCCACAAGGGCCATATCTAACTCCCTCTTAAATATAGCCAATGAACTGGCCTCAACTACCTTTACACTACACACAAATTACAATCTTTTACCGAAGCCAATTAACCAACAAACCTGTACATCTTTGGAGATGTGGGAGGAAGCCGGAGCACCCGGGGGAAAAAAAACATGTAGTCACAGGCAGAACGTACAAACTCCTTACAGACAGCACCCGGAGTCAGGATCGAACCTGGGTCTCTGGTGTTGCAATGCAGCAGCACTACCTCTGTGCCACCATGCCGCTTGTCTGCTTTCTTATTAGCCTACTGACACCCTTCACAAGTGGTCATTTTCCATAACCTTTGACTGCAGCACGTCTATTGTATTGCCGAGTTGGTCTTTACAAAAGATTTTACTCCTTTAAAAACACACCAATTATCTGGTCATGCCTAATTTCCCCTTCAAAATAACAACATTAATTATTGCCCATTATCCTGAATTTCTTAATGATGCCCAATTAATAATAGCTTCCATTTTGTGGATGTGGAGAGGATGCTTCCACTAGTGGGATAGTCTGGGATCAAAGGGCACATTCAGAATAAAGGATGTACCTTTAGAACACGGGCCCCCAAACTTTTCAGCATGAGGGCCACATTATATATTTGGCACATTTTTGCGGACCATAGGAAAAAATAAATAAATGTTAGTTTTATAAATGTAGTGTCTCTCTCTCCCTCTCATTCTGTCTGTCTGTGCCTCTCTCTCGATGTAAACTACCGCGGGTCCGGCATTCTCCAACAGGGCGGGCGATTATGTTGGGTGGTGGGCGAGTGTCCCTGGAGCCGAGGGAGCGGGAGGGAGAGGCCGAGGGTACCCTGCGTGGTGTCTCCCCGCTCCCTGGTAGCAGCCGGTGCGGGAACTAGGGGCAGCGAGAGGCCGCGTCGGGCAGGTCCGAGAGGCACCGTGCTGGGTACCCCCGTCCACTCCCTACCCCGGCGCCAGGACGCCCCCCCCCCCCCGGGCCAGAAAAGGAAACTTACCCGTGGAGCTGTGGGGTCCCTGAGAGGGGAAAAAAGATTTTGACACCAGTAAAGACGGGAGGGGCGGGGCATGTGTGGACGCTGTTTTATCTTGCTAGTTCAGAACCCACTACCATAGAACCCGCTAAATAACCCGTTCTGCATGGAATGTGTTAAGAGTTTGCTGCGGGCCATAGTTTGGAGACCCCTGCTTTAGAACATTGATTAGTGTAGGTGTCAGAGGTTATTGGGAGAAGGCAGGAGAATGGGGTTAGGAGGGAGATAGACCAGCCACGATTGAATGGCAGAGTAGACATCATGGGCCGAATGGCCCAATTCTACTCCTATACCTCATGACCTCAGAAAGGAGATGAGAGGGATTTTCTTTGGTCAGAGGGTGGTGAATATGTGGAACTCATTGCCAGGCGGCTGCGGATTCATTGGGTCATTTTAAAGCGGAGTTTTACAGATACATGATTACTAAGGGTGTCAAAGGAAAGCTAGATTTGTCTGGTTAAAGTTCATAAGTTCATGGTGCAGAATTAGGCCATTCAGCCCATCATGCCTACTCTGCCATTCAATCATGGCTGATCTATCTTTCCCTCCCAATCTGCATTCTCCTCATAGCCCGTAATACCCGCACTAATCAAGTATCTGTCAATCTCCGCTTTACAATATCAGCAGCTTGACCCAAAGAATCCAGCATCCCAGTAAAGTTAATGGTCAGGAAGCACCCTCTTGTCTCGAGTTATTATTTAAATAGATTTGTCCCCAGGGTTTGGGAAATTCATGTGATCGGGGCACAATTAGACCCTTCGGCCCATCAAGTCTATTCTGCGACTCAATCATGACTGATCTATTACCCATTTCAACCCCATTCTCTTGCCTTCTCCCCATAACCCCTGATGCCCTTACTAATGAAGAATCTATCAATCTACACCCCAGAGCCCTCTGTGCCAATGGATTCCACAGTTCATTACCCTCTAGCTAAAGAAATCCCTCTGCATCTCCTTTCTAAATGTACCTCTTTTTATTCTGAGGCTGTGCCCTCTGGTCCAAGATTCTCCCACTAGTGGAAACATTCTTTCCATGTGGATGTGGAGAGGATTGGGGGGGGGGGGGGGGAGAGAGGAAATGGTCAATGACTCGGGGGGGAGAGGAGGAAATGGCCAGAGCAAGAGAGGTAACACACACACACACCTGCAAGGAAATATCGTTGATCTGAACATCGTCAGTGCTCCATTTGCCAAAGAGCTTGATCTCTGGCGTCTCCGTGACCGCAGGCACGCTTTCCCACTCAGTCATTCTGTGAAAAAGGACAAAGAAAGTTAGACCCCTGTCCACTGCAGCGATAACCCCAACAAGCTTCAGAAACTGTGGAGCTGAGGTGAAGCGCGGCAAATGTGAACAATAACCAGTAGCTTCCAGGAGAGAAAGCCCCTTGTAGTGTATAAAACAAAGGTGGGTACCAAGGTGGGGAGCAGCTGTACCAACCTCCCTGCCATGGGCGGCATGTTGACTCAGCAGTGGAGTTGCTGCCTTACAATACCAGAGACGCGGGTTTGATCCTGACCTCGGGTGCTGTCTGTACGGAGTTTGTACGTTTTCCCTCTGACTTGTTTGGGATTTCTCCAGGTGCTGCGGTTTCGTACAACATTCCGAAGACGTACAGGTTCATAAGCTTGGTAAAATTGTAAATTGTCCCGAGTGTGTGTATAGTGTTAGTGTGCAGGGATCGCTGGTTGGCACGGCCTTGGCGGGCCGAAGGGCCCGTTTCTGTGCTGTATCTCCAAACTGAACTAAGACTCAATCTACACTTCAGGCTGTCTCGGTTAGGACGCCAGCATAATCAAGGACAAGTCTCACCCCAGTCACTCCCTCTTTTCCCCTCGGGCAAGAAGAACAGTACTTTGAAAGCACATACCCCCAGATTCAGGAACAGTCCCCCCCCCCCCCCCCAACTGTTATCAGGCAACTGAACCATCCTCTCACCAATTAGAGTTCGGTCCTGTTCTCTCATTGACCTTGTTGGAGACATTTGAACTATTTTTAATCAGACTTTATCTTGCACTAAATAATAAGGATAGGGTAAGAGCTGATGCTTTGCTGAAGATCAGATAGCACAGTCTTTTTAACTTTCCTCTTTGGTCTTGGTACAGTCAGGATGGCATTGCAAGGTGTCATACATAAATCCTGAAGTTGTCAGTCAAGCAGTACAGAAACAGGCCCATGGGCTCCAATTTGCCATGCTGAAGTGTGGAGGAATAAAATTTGAATGGTGACACATCGAAGATGGATGCAAAATGCTGGAGTAACTCGGTGGGACAGGAAGCATCTCGGTACAGAAGGAATATGTGATCCTTTCGGGTTGAAACCTTTTACATCTGCAGAAGGGTCTCAACCCAAAACCACATATACCTTCTTTCCAGAGATGCTGCCTGTCCCACTGAGTTATGCCAGCATTTTGTGTGTATGTTCTTGCCCATGCTGACCGTTTGGTCTGTTCCTATGTACCTGTGTAAAACGTGGTAGATCATGGAATCTTCCAGGATATGACTATGACTGGAGTCCCCTGATTACTGGTGTGGCTGATGGGATTGTGCTGGGCCCATGGTTCTTTGCCATTATATCAACGATTTAAGCACCAAATGGGCGACAAATCGGGCCTCGACCCTTCTTCAGACAAAGGGTCTCGACACGAACCGTCACCCATTCCTTCTCTCCAGAGATGCTGCCTGTCCCGCTGAGTTACTCCAGCATTTTGTGTCTGTCGATCTTCGATTTAAAGCAGCATCTGCAGTTCCTTCCCACACTGTGGGTATAGTTTATTATTATCACGTGTTACAGTAGGTACATTATAAAGCTTTGTTTTGCTGCGTGCTGACCAGTCTGTGGAAAGACTAACATTTACAGTGTAGATACAGGATAAAGGGAATAATATTTAGTGCAAGATAAAGCTCGATTAAAGATAGTCCGAGGGTCTCCAATGAGTCAGATGGCTCATCGGGACTACTCTCTGGTTGTGGATGGGATGGGATGGTCCAGTTGCCTAATAAAGATAAAGTGAGACCACAGCTGGAGTATTGTGTACAGTTTTGGTCTCCTAATTTGAGGAAGGACATCCTTGTGATTGAGGCAGTGCAGCGTAGGTTCACGAGATTGATCCCTGGGATGGCGGGACTGTCATATGAGGACAGATTGAAAAGACTAGGCTTGTATTCACTGGAGTTTAGAAGGATGAGGGGGGATCTTATGGAAACATATAAAATTATAAAAGAACTGGACAAGCTAGATACCAGAAAAATGTTCCCAATGTTGGGCGAGTCCAGAACCAGGGGCCACAGTCTTAGAATAAAGGGGAGGCCGTTTAAGACTGAGGTGAGAAAAAACTTTTTCAACCAGAGAGTTGTGAATTTGTGGAATTCCCTGCCACAGAGGGCAGTGGAGGCCAAGTCACTGGATGGGTTTAAGAGAGAGTTAGATAGAGCTCTAGGGGCTAGTGGAGTCAAGGGATATGGGGAGAAGGCAGGCACGGGTTATTGATAGGGGACGATCAGCCATGATCACAATGAATGGCGGTGCTGGCTCAAAGGGCCGAATGGCCTCCTCCTGCACCTATTGTCTATGTTTCTATGTGAGTCGGATTAATAAACGCGGGGCGAGTGAGGTTGGGGGCGGACGTGAACCCGAGGCCGGGTCGAGGCGAGTAGGCCGCGGGCTTCGCCTCAGGGAATCACGGCGGCGACGGCAGCCACCGGTCCCGGGGCCTCGCTCCCTCCCTCCCTCCTTCAGGCGGAGCGGGACCGAGCCTCGCTTCCCCCCCCCTCCCTCGGCCTCCACAGCGCGGCCCCCGTTCCCACTGTCTCTCTCCCTCTCTCTCTCCCCGGGACCCACCTGCTCCACTCGGGCTCCGCCGCCGAAAAGGACCCGCTCCGGGTTGCACCGAGACCAAAAACAGGGCTTCCACATCCGGGCTTCACCAAGCCCCGCCAGTGCTGGCACAGAGCATGCGCAGTGCGGGGAAACGTCCTCCGCGTCGCCATCTTTTTTGTGGGCGGCGGGCACGGAGCATGCGCGGTACATGGGAGCCGCCTCCTTCGCCATCTTTGTGACTGGCGGTGGACGCGGAGCATGCGCACTAGATGGGAGTCGTTCTCAACGCCATCTTTGTTACTGGCGGCGGGCACGGGGCATGCGCGGTGCAGGGGAGTCGTTATAAACGCCATCTTTCTTCCAGGCACTTGGCGCCTCGCGCATGCGCCCCGTGAATCGTACCGTTGGCCGGTGGCGGCCATCTTTCATCAAGGCGCGCTCGGCACCAACCGGCCACGTGGTTGCAGCCAAGTTGCAAAAGATGCATCACTGACACTGCTCCTTCATCTCAGTTATACGCCCCTGTCCCACAGTGCGAGTCCATCCACGAGTGACCCCGAGTGAAAGAAAAAAAACACAGACCCGTGCTTGTATACGAGATTCCAAGTTTATGTTCAAGAGTTTAAACGAGTTCCCACGGGTATGTCATTTCTGCGATGTTCCAAGTTCCTCTCCCGAGTTACCAAGTTCCTCTCCCGTTACTCTTAAGCCAACCGTGAATCAAGGTCTGTTTTAATAAGCAACAATGTTAAATAAGACCTCTCCATCCTGCAGCTTTGCGTTAAAGATGTAATTCAGCGCGGCCGCATCTATTGATATGACCTACAAAGGGAAAATGCGCACCTTCCAGTGCCAGAGCATAGAAACATAGAAACATTGAAATTAGGTGCAGGAGTATGCAGGAGTAAATTCGGCCCTTCGAGCCTGCATCGCCATTCAATATGATCATGGCTGATCATCCAACTCAGTATCCCGTACCTGCCTTCTCTCCATACCCTCTGATCCCCTTAGCCACAAGGGCCACATCTAACTCCCTCTTAAATATAGCCAATGAACTAGCCTCAACTACCCTCTGTGGCAGAGAGTTCCAGAGACCCACCACTCTCTGTGTGAAAAAAGTCCTTCTCATCTCGGTCCTAAAGGATTTCCCCCTTATCCTTAAGCTGTGACCCCTTGTCCTGGACCTCGCCAACATCGGGAACGATCTTCCTGCATCTAGCCTGTCCAACCCCTTAAGAATTTTGTAAGTTTCTATAAGATCCCCTCTCAATCTCCTAAATTCCAGAGAGTATAAACTGAGTCTATGCAGTCTTTGTTCATAAGACAGTCCTGACATCCCAGGAATCAGTCTGATGAACCTTCTCTGCACTCCCTCTATGGCAATAATGTCCTTCCTCAGATTTGGAGCCCAGAACTGTACGCAATACTCCAGGTGTGGTCTCACCAAGACCCTATACAACTGAAGTAGAACCTCCCTGCTCCTATACTCAAATCCTTTTGCTAGGAAAGCTAACATACCATTCGCTTTCTTCACTGCCTGCTGCACCTGCATGCCTACTTTCAATGACTGGTGTACCATGACACCCAGGTCGCGCTGCATCTCCCCTTTTCCTAATCGACCACCATTTAGATAATAGTCTGCTTTCCTATTTTTGTCACCAAAGTGGATAACCTCGCATTTATCCACATTATACTGCATTTTCCAAACAGTATATACATATGATTTGTTTGAAACACACACACATCACGTAGTTAGAAGACCAGCAGGAGGAGGTTTGTTATATTTTCATTTAATTTACTGCCAGGTCTACACACTGTGGGGAGACGGGAGATGAAATCTTTGAATGTGGACGCATTTTTTCGTTGCCTTTTCAAACGCTTTTCACTGCATTGGTAGAGGCACTGCATCACAGTCTCCATGCTCACCTCAGGTGCTGCCTGTGTGGAGTTTACACATTGTCCCTGTGGCTGAACATATGATCATCAGTTCAGGGGCAGAATTAGGCCATTCGGGCCAGGTTCAGGAACAGCTACTTCCCCACAGCCATCAGGCTATTAAACCTGGCGCGGACAAAACTCTGATAATTAATAACCCATTATCTATTATTTGCACTTCATCAGTTTATTTATTCATGTGTGTATATATTTATATAATGGTATATGGACACACTGATCTGTTTTGTAGTAAATGCCTTCTATGTTCTGTGTGCTGAAGCAAAGCAAGAATTTCATTGTCCTATCAGTCTGAAGAAGGGTTTCAGCCCGGAACGTTGCTTAACAAAACGGAAATGGTACCACTAATCATCAGAGGGGACTGTGTGGAGAGGGTGGCGGATTTCCGCTTCCAGGGAATCCATATTGAGGAGGACCTGACATGGAGCGTGAACACCTCTACGCTGCTGAAAAAGGCGTAGAGGGTGCTCAGGAAGAATAACATCACACAGAGACTGCTGCTGTCCTTTTATCAATGCTCTATTGAGACCATCCTAACATACTGTGTATGCGTGTGGTACACCAGCTGCACAGCGGCTCAGAGGAAAGCGCTCCAGAGGGCCATTGACAACGCCCAGAGGATTGTCGGCTGCCCTCTCCTTACCTTGGAGGACTTACACAGTTCCCGCTGCATCAAGAAATCCCAGAATATTATAAAGGACATTTCCCACCCCGGACACTCCCTGTTTGAACGTCAGCAGACGGTACAGATCTACAAGGACGAGGACAAACAGACTTAAAACAGTTTTTACCCCACTGCTATAAAGGCACTAAATGTAGCCGCCAAGGAATGCGGGGACTAAGGGACTGTGGTTGGTACACTGTGAAATCGACAGAAGGATGTAGGGTTGGGTGTTTATGCATGCTGTTTTTATATTTCATATTTATTTTAGTTGTTTATCATCTTTTTTAATATTTTACCTTGCATGTATCATTAGCTTTTATGGTTTGAATGTTGCACTGACTGGCTGACATTTTTAAATTTTGTTGTACATGGTTCATGTTACAATGACAATAAAGAAACTATTCTATTCTATTTCCTTCGCTCCATAGATGCTGCTGCACCCGCTGAATTTCTCCACCATTTTTGTCTACCATGACAATATACTCACTTGAACTTGAATCAAGCCTACTCCGTCATTCAATCCTGGCTGACCTATCTCTCCCTCCTACCCTAATTGGCTTCTGTAAAATTGTCCTCTAGTGTGTCGGGAGTGGATGGGAAAGTGGGGTAACATAGAACTAGTGTGAATGGGTGATGGATGGTTGTCATGAACCCAAAGGGCCTGTTTCCATGCTGTATCTCTGAAGTCTAAACTCTATCCGACCAAACTCCGCACCCAACACATCATTTTTCAACATTAATGCCACTTTTCTCTCCATCTGCACCTTTTTGCCTTCTCATTTCATCTCCAGTCTTGATCACTCACAACTCTTCCCTCTCCCATATATGACCAAGATGGCAATCAACCTCTCCCCTCCTTAATCCACCCACACTTGCCAGCTCGTGCTCCACCCCTTCCCCTCATCTCTTTATACCATCTATCTCCTCTCTAATCTATCAGTCTGAAGAAGGGACATAAAGTGCTGGTGTATTTCAGCAGGTCAGGCAGCATCTCTGGAGGACATGGATGGATGACATTTTGGGTCGTCACCTTCAGACTTCACATTAAAACATCACCTATCCATGTTCCCCAGAGATGCTGCCTGACCAGCTGAGTTACTCAAACACTGTCCTTTTCTGTATTGACCAGCATCTGCAGTTCCTCGTTTCTACTCATCTGAAGAAGGATCCAAAGGATGTGGAGTTGGTCAGTAGCACTAAGTTCCTGGGGGTGCAGATCACTAACAGTCTGACCTGGTCAAATAACATCACATCAATAGTTAAGAGAGTGCAGCAGCGGTTGCACTTTCTGCGCCGGATGAGAAGAGCTCACCTCCCCCATCCCGTCCTCACCATTTTCTACAAGGTTTAACATAGAGATTATTCTGACCAACTGCATCTCTGTCTGGTTTGGGGACTGCAAAGCCTCCGATTGGAAGTCCGTGCAGAGAGTGGTGAGAACGGCTGAAAAAATCATCGGGACTTCTCTCCCCTCAATCAGGGACATTGCGACCAAGCGTTGCTTGTCTAAGGCCAGCAGTATTATAAAGGACCTCACACATCTCCATCATGGACTGTTCACTCTGCTGCCCTCGGGCAAAAGATATCGTAGCATAAGGAGCAGGACGTCAAGGTTCTGCAACAGCTTCTTCCCACAAGCCATCAGACTCCTGAATGCCATGTAATGGGCTGCCACCATTGTCTAGTTTATCTTTTTATCCATTTTTTATTTTTATCCATTTTATCCTTCTGTTTATTATTGTGTTGCACGGGGAGCCAAATGCAATGGAATTTTGTTTGGAATTGCATATATCGATGTATTTCTAAATGACAATAATGTTTGATTGATTGATTGAAACTCAAAATGTTGACTGCCAATTTCCCTCCACAGATGCTGCCTGACCCTCTGAGTTACTCCTACACTTTGTGTCTTTGTCCTGGACCTCATCTCTTCCAGCTTTTGTCCCATCTCTCAACCACAATACTGAAGATGGGTCCCAATCCAAAACATCACCGATCTATGTTCTCCAGAGATGCTGCCTGACCCACTGAGTTCCCCCAGCACTAAGGAGTCATGGAGTCATACATACAGCTTGGAAACAGGCTCTTCAGCTCAAGTCACCCACGCTGAGCAACATGCCCCATCCGCACGAGTCTGAAGAAGGTTCTCGACCCAAAACGTCACCCACCCCTCCTCTCCATAGATTCTGCCTCACTCGCTGAATTACAGCAGCAGTTTGTGTCTACATAGTTCCACCTGCCTGCATTTGGTCCATATTTGGTGACGTGGATAGGTTGGGTGAGTGGGCAAATGCATGGCAGATGCAGTATGATGTGGATAAATGTGAGGTTATCCACTTTGGTGGCAAGAACAGGAAAGTAGACTTTTATCTGAATGGTGGCCGACTAGGAGAAGGGGAGATGCAATGAGAGCTGGGTGTCATGGTACACCAGTCATTGAAAGTAGGCATGCGGTTGCAGCAGGCAGTGAAGAAAGCAAATGGTATGTTAGCATTCATTGCAAAAGGATTTGAGTGTAGGAGCAGGGAGGTTCTACTGCAGTTGTACAGGGCCTTGGTGAGACCACACCTGGAGTCTTGCGTACCGTTTTGGTCTCCTAATCTGAGGAAAGACATTATTGCCATAGAGGGAGTACAGAGAAGGTTCACTAGACTGATTCCTGGGATGTCAGGACTTTCATATGAAGAAAGACTGGATAGACTTGGCTTGTATTCGCTAGAATTTAGAAGATTGAGGGGGGATCTTATAGAAACTTACAAAATTCTTAAGAGGTTGGACAGGCTAGATGCAGGAAGATTGTTCCCGATGTTGGGGAAGTCCAGAACAAGGGGTCACAGTTTAAAGATAAGGGGGAAGTCTTTTAGGACCGAGATGAGAAAAAACATTTTTCACACAGAGAGTGATGAATCTGTGGAATTCGCTGCCACAGAAGGTAGTTGAGGCCAGTTCATTGTCTATATTTTAGAGGAAGTAAGATGTGGCCCTTGTGTGTAAACGGATCGGGGTATGGAGAGAAGGCAGGTACGGGATACCGAGTTGGATGATCAGCCATGATCATATTGAATGGCAGTGCAGGCTCGAAGGGCCGAATGGCCTACTCCTGCACCTATTTTCTGTGTTTTTATGTTTCTATCCCTCTAAACCTACCCTATCTATATAGTGTCAAAAGGTTACCCCTCAGGTTCCCATTAAATCCCCCCTCACCTGAAACCCATGTCCTCCAGATCTCGATTCCCGGGGCAAGACCGTGCGTTTACCCGATCTATTCCTCTCATGATTTTGTACAGCCCTATAAGACTGCCCCTCATCCTCCTGTGCTCCAAGGAATAAAGTCCAAGCCTGCTCAACCTCCCCCTGTAGCTCAGACCCTCGAGTCCTGTCATAGAAACAGAAATATAGAAAATAGGTGCAGGAGGAGGCCATTCGGCCCTTCAAGCCCTCAATTCATTATGATCGTGGCTAATCGTCCCCCATCAATAACCCGTGCCTGCCTTCTCCCCATATCCCTTGACTCCACTAGCTCTATCTAACTCCCTCTTAAATCCATCCAGTGCCCTCTGTGGCAGGGAATTCCACAAATTCACAACTCTCTGTGTGAAAATGTTTCTTCTCACCTCAGTCTTAAATGACCTCCCCTTTATTCTAAGACTATGTGTCCCCTGGGTCTGGACTTGCCCAACATTGGGAACGTTGCTAACATTTTTCCTGCATCTAGCTTGTCCAGTCTTTTATAATTTTATATGTTTCTATAAGATCCCCCTCATCCTTCTAAACTCCAGCGAATACAAGCCTAGTCTTTTCAATCTTTCCTCATATGACAGTCCCGTCATCCCAGGGATCAATTTTGTGAACCTACGCTGCACTGCCTCAATCACAAGGATGTCCTTCCTCAAATTAGGAGATAAATCACAAGGATGTTTTTCCACAAATTAGGAGACCATGGGGGAGACCATTAGGAGACCTGTCATTTTGTGCCTGCTTTTTGTAAGCCAGCATGTGCACTTCCTTGCTTCCATTCAGAACTGTTTCCCTGGAATACCGCCCATGGAATCTGCCCAGTAGACGGACGGTGAGATTAAACTGTTTTTAATTGATAGTAATTATAGAAAAGGGCACAGCGGAGGGTGAGAGGACGCGGCTTTCCCAGTTAGTTGCCGCCCAGTGGATCGGATTCATTTAGGAGTATCCGAGCCGGCGCTTTCAGTTTACGGAATCGGACGATCTCCGAATCTATCCGAAATCCATTTTTTTTGTCGCGGATGTTGTCGTCCAGTTGTTTCTTCGCGTGCTCCAGCATCTTGATGTTGCGTTTGGTCTCTGCCATGGCATCATTCAGCGCGCCGATACCCTAGATGGCGAAGGGGCACAGAGAGAGGTGTGAGGAGAGAGGTGTGAGGAGAGAGGTGGTGGAGATAGGGGGCGGAGGAAGGGCGGAGATGGGGGAGAGATTGGGGAGGGGAGGAGAGGGGGGAAGGGAGAGAGCGGGGGATGGGGAAGGGGAGGGGGAAGGGTGATGATACTTTGTCACGTACAATCTCCAGGAGGCCGCAGAGAAGCCGGGCAGTGGAGCCTCGCTATCATCTACTGCATCTGTTGCTCCAGATGCCAGCTGATCTACATCGGTGAGACCAAGCGGAGGCTGGGCGATCGTTTCGCCGAACACCTCCGCTCGGTCCGCAATAACCAACCCGACCTCCCGGTGGCTCAGCACTTCAACTCCCCCTCCCATTCCGGATCCGACGTCTCGGTCCTGGGCCTCCTCCACGGCCAGAGTGAGCAACACCGCAAGTTGGAGGAACAGCACCTCATATTCCGCTTGGGGAGTCTGCATCCTCTGGGCTTAAACATTGAATTTTCTTAATTTTGTTAACCCAGGCTGCCTCCTCCCCCTCCCACCTCTCCCTCAGCCCTCGGGCCCTGGCATTCCTTCTCTCTCTATCTCCACCCCCCCACCCAAGTCGCACTAGCTTCTCATTTTCACACTACAAACAGCTTACAATGGCCTGTTTCCTTTATCATCAATACTTTTTTGCATATCTTTCATTCATTGTTCTTTATCTCTCCACATCACTGTCTATATCTCTCGTTTCCCTGATCCCTGACCAGTCTGAAGAAGGGTCTCGACCCGAAACGTCGCCTATCTCCTTCGCTCCTTAGATGCTGCTGCACCCGCTGAGTTTCTCCAGCTTTTTGTGTAACCCTTGCTATTCTTTTCAGGGAGCTTTCTATTGAGGGAGTGCAGCGTAGGTTCACCAAGTACTCTAAACCAGAGAGACTGGCATATGATGAAAGAATGGATCAACTGGGCATATATTCACATTTATTAGGAGGATGAGAGGGTATCTTATAGAAACATTTATATTCTTAAGGGATTGGACAGGCTACATGCAGGGAAAATGTTCCCCATGTTGGAGGAGTCCAGAACCAGGGGGGTCACAGTTTACGAATAAGGGCTTGGCCATTTAGGACTGAGATGAGGAAAATCTTTTTCACCCAGAGAGTTGTGGATCTGTGGAATTCTCTGCCACAGAAGGCAGTGGAGGCCAATTCACAATTCAAGACAGAGTTAGATTTAGCTCTTCGGCTGGGGTGGAAGATTGCAACCTTCACGTGGTCCGCCCTGTTTCGACTAATGCAATCAACTTGACGTGCACAAACAGAAGATCAAATAGAACAAGTTGTCCGCCAACTTTAGGCTGTGCACGCCACACGAAAGAAGAAGAAGAAGCTCTTCGGGTGAACAGAATCAAGGGATATGGGTACAATGCAGGAACGGGGTATTGATTTTGGATGATCAGCCATGATCATATTGAATGGCGGTTCTAGCTGGCTCAAACGGCCTAATGGCCTACTCCTGCGCCTATTTTCACTGTTTCTATGCTGGAGCCTCGCAGGTTGGCGGAGCTCGCAGCTGACAGAGCCTGGGTCGGCGCCGGGTAGGGACCGAGCAGCGATTGTGGAGGACATCTGTGCAGCAGTCGATGAGGGCGCAGGTCGGGGTTGCCGGTCGTTGACGGCACCGGCAGTCGAGGACGGGCCACGTGGGAGTCGGAGAACGCGTCGCCAGGAAGAAATGTGGACCGGGTGTGGGGGAGAACAGAGCAGGACGTGAGGAAAACAGACCACGAGACTGATCCCTGGGATGGCGGGACTGTCATAAGAGGAAAGATTGAAAAGACTAGGCTTGTATTCACTGGAGTTTAGAAGGATAAGGGGGGATCTTATAGAAACATATAAAATTATAAAAGGACTGGACAAGATAGATGCAGGAAAAATTGTTCCCAATGTTGGGCGAGTTCAGAACCAGGGGCCACAGGTCTCAGAATAAAGGGGAAGTCATTTAAGACTGAGGTGAGATAAAAACATTTTCACCCAGAGAGTTGTGAATTTGTGGAATTCCCTGCCACAGAGGGCAGTGGAGGCCAAGTCACTGGATGGATTTAAGAGAGAGTTGGATAGAGCTCTAGGGGCTAGTGGAGTCAAGGGATATGGGGAGAAGGCAGGCACAGGTTATTGATTGGGGACGATCAGCCATGATCACAATGAATGGCGGTGCTGGCTCGAAGGGCCGAATGGCCTCCTCCTGCACCTATTTTCTATGTTTCTAGGACGTGGCGCAGGATACTTTGTAACTTTCTCAGCACCCTTTATGTGTCGACTATTTGCATACCTTGGGTATGCAAGCAAATAATTTCACTGCGACTTGTCACGTGTGACAATAAAATATTAATTAATTCTTTCTAGGTACAGGGTAATTCTTTGTTTTTCATACCATACACAAAGAACGCAAAGTGTCGCCAGGCATAGGGCACCGACAGAGTTATAAAGTATTCATGAGTAGGAAGGAACTATAAATGCTGGTTTGAACAGAAGATAGACACAAAATGCTGGAGTAACTCATCAGGACCAGCAGTATATCTGGAGAGAAGGAATGGGTGACATTTCGGTTTGGTCTGATGTCTGAAGAAGGGTCTCCACTCAAAACATCGCCCATTCCTTCTCTCCAGAGATGTTGCTTGTCCCACTGCGTTAAAAAACATTCATTATTTTCCCAAAGGTCCCCCTTTGTCCTCAGCACCCCCCTACTCCGGGGTTCCTCTTTATTCTTGGCGGCCTCAATACACAGTATTCAAGAGTCATGAGTGTTTAATTGTCTTATGTACAGTGGCTTGCAAAGGTTTTCATACACCTTGACCTTTTCCATATTTTGTCACGTTACAACCACAAACGTAAATGTATTTTATTGGGATTTTATGTGATAGACCAACACAAAGTGGCGCATAATTGTGAAGTGGAAGGAAAATGATACATGGTTTTCAAATTTTTTTACAAATAAAAAACTGAAAAGTGTGGCCTGCAAAAGTATTCAGCCCCCTTTACTCTGATACCCCTAAATAAAATCCAGTGCAACCAATTGCCTTCAGAAGTCACCTAATTAGTAAATAGAGTCCACTTGTGTGTAATGTAATCTCAGTATAAATACAGCTGTTCTGTGAAGGCCTCAGAGGTTTGTTGGAGAACATTAGTGAACAAACAACATCATGAAGCCCAAGGAACACACCAGACAGGTCAGGGATAAAGTTGTGGAGAAGTTTAAAGCAGGGATAGGTTATAAAAAAATATCCCAAGCTTTGAACATCTCACGGAGCACTGTTCAATCCATCATCCTAAAATGGAAAGAGTATGGCACAACTGCAAACTTACCAAGACATGGCCGTCCACCTAAACTGACAGGCCGGGCAAGGAGAGCATTGATCAGAGAAGCAGCCAAGAGGCCCATGGTAACTCTGGAGGAGCCACAGAGATCCACAGCTCAGGCGGGAGAATCTGTCCACAGGACAACTATTAGTCGTGCACTCCACAAATCGGGCCTTTATGGAAGAGTGGCAAGAAGAAAGCCATTGTTGAAACAAAGCCATAAGAAGTCCCGTTTAGAGTTTGCCACAAGCCATGTGGGAGACACAGCAAACATGTGGAGGAAGGTGCTCTGGACTGATGAGACTAAAATTGAAGTTTTTGGCCTAAATGCAAAATGTTATGTGTGGCGGAAAACTAACACTGCACATCACCCTGAACACACCATCCCCACTGTGAAACATGGTGGTGGCAGCATCATGCTGTGGGGATGCTTTTCTTCAGCAGGGACAGGGAAGCTGGTCAGAGTTGATGGGAAGATGGATGGAGCCAAATACAGGGCAATCTTGGAAGAAAACCTGTTAGAGTCTGCAAAAGGCTTGAGACTGGGGCGGAGGTTCACCTTCCAGCAGGCCAACGACCGTAAACATACAGCCAGAGCTACAATGGAATGGTTTGGATCAAAGCATATTAATGTGTTAGAATGGCCCAGTCAAAGTCCAGACCCAAATCCAATTGAGAATCTCTGGCAAGACTTGGAAATTGCTGTTTGCAGGCGCTCTGCATTCTTCTTTGCAAAATAGCTCAAGTTCAGTCAGATTCCCAATCTGACTGAGCTTGAGCTATTTTGCAAAGAAGAATGGGCAAAAATGTTGGTCTCTATATGTGCAAAGCTGGTAGAGACAAAAAATGTGGAAACGTTCAAGGGGGATGAAAACTTTTGCAAACCACTGTAAGGACAGCGCAAAAATTACATTCTTACTTGAAGCAACTTGAGGTTGGTACTTGCTAGAATTTAGAAAATTAAGGGGGGATCTTATAGAAACTTACAAAATTCTTAAGGGTTTGGACAGTGTGAAAAATGTTTTTCTCATCTCGGTCCTAAAAGACTTCCCCGTATCCTTAAACCCCTTGTTCTGGGCTACCCCAACATCGGCAACAATCTTCCTGCATCTAGCCTGTTGCACCTGCATGCCTACTTTCAATGACTGGTGTACCACGACACCCAGGTCTCGTTGCATCTCCCATTTTCCTAATCGGCCATGATGCTGATTATGAATATGGTGATCGATGGTTGGTGCAGACTAGGTGGGCCGAAGGGCCTCTTTCCACATTGTTTCTCTAAACAAACCTCAAATCGTCGGCCTACCTACCTTGACGAATGTGGCCGCCTCAGTGAGCTGGGTCCCTGGATGGCGTTGGAAGACCTTGACCAGTGGCCTGTCCAGCCGTTCCCGCATCTCCAGGTGCAGGCTGCTCTCTGGACCCTGTCGGGAGTCAAGGGTGCTTAATTGTCAAACGTACCCAACATTGAGACCCTTACCTGCAACAGCTTAACAAACAATACCGATAAACACAGTTTTTGTTTAAGGCTAGAAAAGATTGAGGGGGTCTGTGAAAAAGTTTGATTTGAAATGGGGACCCTTTTTATCATACTTTGAGGGTCTAAAGGAACTACCGATTGACTGAGGGCACTTGACAATAAGTGGGGAGCCGCCTTTATTCTGTTTTGTTACTTTATTATTGTTAAAATGTGCATTGTATTTGTGATATGTTTGTATTGTGAACGCATTAGCTGCCAAGGGGTGTTTAGGGAGGGTGGGTAATGCCCCTGTCCCACTTAATGCCCCTGTCCCACTTAATGCCCCTGTCCCACTTAATGCCCCTGTCCCACTTAGGAAACCTGAACGGAAACGGCTGGAGACTTTGCGCCCCACCCAAGGTTTCCGTGCGGTACCCGGAGGTTCCCGGAGGTTTTTGTCCTCCGGCAACTACCTTCAACTCCCATCGCAACCGGCTTCGACTAAAAAATTACCGATTTTTAAAATGGAAACCACTTTCAAACATTTGGGAGACTGACAAAAACCTCCGGGAACCTCCGGGAACCGCACTGAAACGTTGGGTGAGGCGCAAAGTCTCCAGAGGTTTCCGTTCAGGTTTCCTAAGTGGGACAGAGGCATTAGGGTTATTTTGTTATTATATATAAAAAACAAAATGGAGGGAAATGTCATGCAATACGTCAGATGTACTGTAATTTTTTTTTCCTCCAATAAAAATAAATTACATTTAAAAATAAAACAGTTAATATCATAAACAAAATATCGACAAATTATTAACCTCGCTGCACGGTGGCGCAGCGGTAGAGTTGCTGCCTCATAGCGCCAGAGACCTGGGTTGGACCCTGACTACGCATGCTGTCTGTACGGAGTTTGTACGTTCTCCCCGTGGGTTTTCTCCGAGATCTTCGGTTTCTTCCCACAATAAAAAGACGTACAGGTTTGTACGTTGATTGGCTTGCTATAAGTGGAAATTGTCCCCCAGTATGTGCAGGATAGTGCTAATGTGCGGGGATCGCTGGCCCGTGCGGACGCGGTGTGTCGAAGGGCCTGTTTCCGCTCTGTATCTCTAAAATAAATAAACTCAACTCCATGCAAAAAACAAACCCTTATGCCCCTGTCCCACTTAGGAAACCTGAACGGAAATCTCTGGAGACGTTGCGCCCCACTCAAGGTTTCCGTGCGGTTCCCAGAGGTTCCCGGAGGTTTTTGTCAGGTTCCCTGAGGTTCCCTGAGGTTTTTTCAATTTTTTGAAATAATCGCCGGAACATAGAAGAAGCGGAAACCACTTTCGACCATTAGGGAGACTGACAAAAACCTTCGGGAACCGCACGGAAACCTTGGGTGGGGCACAAAGTCTCTGGAGGTTTCAGTTCAGGTTTCCTAAGTGGGACAGGGGCATAAGTTCTCGATGCAACCAAAGACAGGCACCTGAACCATCCCATCACCAACTAGAGAGCGGTCCTGAACTACCATCATATTGGAGACCCTTGGTCTATATTTAATGGGACTTGATCTTGAACTAAACATTATTCCCTTTATTACGTATCTTTCTGTACACTGTGGATGGCTCGATTGTAATTAAGTGTAGTTTTTCTGTTGACTGGATAGCACGCAAAGATCTTTTCACTGTACCTCTGCAAACATGATGATAAACTGAACTAAATAGTCCATATTTCATATGTAGAAACAAGAATGCTGGTATACACAAAAGGAAAATGCTGGAGTAACTCAACAAGTAAAGGGCCTGTCCCACCAGCATGCAACTCTATGCGATGAACGCGATCAAACTAGAAGCGGGGGCCGCGCGGAGGTCGGGTGATCCCCTGTACAGGGCCGTTCCCACCAGCATGCGCCTGCATGCGGCAAGCGCAACCAAACCGGCAGTTGGGGCCGCGCGGAGGTCGGGTGAGTGGCGCAACGCGGCGCAAAGTGAGGCGAACTTGGAGCGAAGTCTCAGGTAAGTTCGCCAGGACAGAGAGGGGCACACAGAGAGGGGCACCGAGGCACACACACACACAGGGCCACAGAGCCACACACATAGAGGGTCACGGAGGCACTTACAAATAGGTTCACGGGGACACGATGTCGGGGCAGTGTGTAAATGTTGAGGCGACTGTGAGCCGACAAGCCGTTGCCACGCGGAATTTTTGGACATAGTCAGTTTTTCGGAGCCCCGCGCGGTGTCGGGACGAACTCGGGACAAACTCCGCACAATTCCGCACTGCTCCGGCGATCGAGGTGGGACCGGCCCCACGACGCCGGACGGCTCAAGCGACCACGTTAGGTCACGCTAATCGCATAGAGTTGCATGCTGGTGGGACAGGCCCATAAGACAAAAAGTGGCGACTCTTGTGCACTGACTCAGTGCAATCTACTGTCTTTCACTCTTCTGCTTAGTAACTTCTCAATAACGAACGATTGTTGAACCCTCCGTTAAATTTGATAGGACTTGGCGAAAGTTTATTCAACACTTTCACACGACATAAATTGTCCCCTCTCCAACCGCTATAATAATTATTTTATCTTCATACGGTGGAACAGACTTGACGACAAACAGGGACTTAAATTGTTGAAATTCTTTGCAACTCTGATTCTGTTTTTTTTTCTAGTTTAGGGGGGGTTTTGTTTTTTCCTTTTTTCTCTTCTTTTTAATCTTTTTGGGTTTTTTTATATACAAGGTTTCTTGTGCCATAAGCTGACAAGCAGCCCCTCTTGGAGGGAGTTCGATTGGAAAATTAAAATGAGAGTATTTAGGACCCCTCCAGTGATACAGTAACACCTCAAATTTATGCTGGAGACAATGTGGGAAGATCGGTGATCACACATATATTTTTTGGGATTGTCCCAAATTGTACCAATACTGGATAGACATCCAGGTAGAGCTTAAATTAATTCTGGGAGTGGATCTACCTCTGGAACCGGCTTGTTTTATATTAGGAGATACTCCAGCAGCGACAGATATTCAAAATCAGAAATATTTGCTTGGGGTGATGCCGTTGATTGCTAAAAAAATGATAACAGTGCTATGGAAAAAGGAAATGCCACCAAATGTTCAACAGTGGAGGGAAAGATTGAAAAATGTATACTTGATGGAAAGTATAACTGCTAAATTCTAGTTGAGGACCGATGCCTTTAATATTATATGGAAACCGGTACTATTACAAATGCCAAGATTGATTAAGGATATGATTGGATGAGCTTGTTATGGTGCCTGTGAATAAGATGCTTCTATGATAGAATGTTAAGAGGATTTGATGAGATGCAAATAGAGGTTAGGTGATCTGTATTTTGTCATTTTGCGATTGTCTTTTGTGTGTCTCTTTTTTTTGTCTGTATGTACATTTTGCTATGTCAATAAATGTCGAGTTAAAATAAAATAAACATTTAACTATATTTACATAGAGACCGGGAGGTCTATATTCAATGTATATTTTGACACTGGTCTCATATTTAGCTTATACCTGTTATTAATGTAATCCTGATCCCTATGTATCAATATCATTGTTATGTTTATCATTATTCTTTTTTGGTGTTGTTTTGTTTTTGTTTTTGGAAAAAAGGGTAATAAAAAGATTTTAAAAGAAAAGAAAGTAACTCCTCTTTATAACAAGAGGAGTTGAGTATCGGAGCAAAGGGGTCCTTCTGCAGTTGTACAGAGCCCTAGTGACACCTGGAGTATTGTGTGCAGTTTTGGTCCCCTAATTTGAGGAAGGTCATTTCTGCTATTGAGGGAGCGCAGCGTAGGTTTACAAGGTTAATTAACGGGATGGCGGGACTGTCATATACTGGGAGAATGGAGCAGCTGGGCTTCTACACTCTGGAGTTTAGACGGAGGAGAGGGGATCTCATTGAAATATATAAGATTGTTAAAGGATTGGACATGCTAGAGGCAGGAAACATGTTCCCGATGTTGGGGGAGTCCAGAACCAGGGGCCACATTTTAAGAATAGGGGTTGGCCATTTAGAACAGAGTTGAGGAAAAACTTTTTCACCCAAAGAGTTGCGAATCTGTGGAATTCTCTGCCTCAGAAGTCAGTGGAGACCAATTCTCTGGATGCTTTCAAGAGAGAGTTAGATGGAGCTCTTAAAGATAGCGGAGTCAAGGGATATGGGGAGAAGGCAGGAACGGGGTACTGATGGTGGATGATCAGCCATGATCACAGTGAATGGCGGTGCTGGCTCAAAGGTTCGAATGACCTACTCCTGCACCTATTCTCTATTGTGCTTACTGTAATGTAGCATTGTCATGGAAATGTACGCAAATAAAAATATTATCGTACTTCGGTACATGTACAAGTAGCATTCCTTTTTTGCATTGAATTGGTGATGTTTCCGGTCAGGACGTTTGCTCAGACTGATTTTAGGGGCGGGGGGAAAAAGCTGGGTTAAAGAGGAGAGCCAGGCCAAAGTGGGGCAGGCAATAGGTGGACACTGACCAATGGGGTTTGACCAATGGGGTTATTATAGGAAAGATGTCAACAAAATAAAGAGGAGATTTACTAGAATGTTGCCTGGGTTTCAGCACCTAAGTTACAGAGAAAGGAAGAACATGTTAGGTCTTTATTCTTTGGAGCGCAGAAGGTTAAGGGGGGACTGATAGAGGTCTTTAAAATGATGGGAGGGATAGACAGAGTTGATGTGGATAAGCTTTTTCCATTGAGAGTAGGGAAGATTCAAACAAGAGGACATGATTCGAGAATTAAGGGACAAACGTTTAGGGGTAATATGAGGGGGAACTTCTTTACTCAGAGGGTGGTAGCTGTGTGGAATGAACTTCCAGTGGAAGTGGTGGAGGCAGGTTCGATTTTATCATTTAAAAATAAATTGGATAGGTATATGGACGTGAAAGGAATGGAGGGTTACGGTCTGAGTGCAGGTAGATGGGACTAGGTGAGAGTAAGAGTTCGGCACGGGCTAGAAGGGCTGGGATGGCCTGATTCCATTATATGGTTATGTGTCGATGGATCTTAGATCAAAGGCCAGAGATCAAAGCAGAACGTGTGAGGCAGAAGGATTGCAGGGATGCGAATTGTGAAGCCGGAGGAAGTAATGGAGGAGGAGGGTTTTTCAAAAGCTTGTCACTGTACCTCGCTACATCTGACAATAAACTGAACTGAACTGAACTGAGCGGGGAAGGGGATGAGGAGAAATAGGTGAACCTAGTTTTAAATATTTTTATCAGAAGTAATGTACATACATAATAATCATGGTGTATAACATAATACATTTCATGTACAACTAATTTTATTTTTTATTTTTGGATAGAAAAGAAAGAAAGATAAAAGAAAAGCTTGATGTGTAGGGCGCAATAATTAACGGTTAATGATTGATAATTAGATAAATAGACTGCGTCCTTAGAAGTGTTAAAAAAAGACGGAAAAAAGGCCCTGAAAATAAAAGGGTCTTAAGAAAAGACAGGAAATGTTCTCTTTCTCTTTCAATCTCCTTAGCTTCTTATCTCTGCTCTCTGTCTCCCTTGCTATCTGCTTCTACTCGCTTGTCTATCTATCTCGACACCCTTTATTTTCCCTTTTCATTCACTGCTCTTTTGAACAAGAAGTTGCACAAGAATGGTAACGTGTATGTATGTACTAGGTACTTGGGTACCAAACTACTGTACTTACTTCTAACAAAAATTAAAAAAAACAGCAATCAAAAGACAATGTAACAAAAATACAACTGAACAGAAGAGAAATGGAACGTGCCTAATTTGTGACGTTACACACCCCTCACCTAGTTCTAAAACGGTTACTTTCCAGGGTTATGTTGCACCATATTACACTTGTGATAAATCAATGAAAGACGACCATATCTTTAACAATTGTTCTGGCTTTCCTGCTAGAACAAGTCTCATTTCCTCGAGATGTAATATTTCCCACATATTTGTAATCCACATTTTAAATGTTGGCTTAGGTGCGTTTTTCCAGAATTTAAGTATAAGTGAACCTAGTTTTAGAAATCCTCCTCCCCCTGCCCCTCCACCTGCATACCGACTCGAAACATCACCGGTCCATTTCCCCCCATGGATGCTGCCTGGCCTGCTAAGTTCCGCCATCACTTTGATTTTTGCTCAGACTTTTTGCTACAGATTCTTGTGTCCCCACTGTCCCCAAAATCATGAGACAAATAGATTGGGTAGATGCATAGAGTCTTTTACCCAGAGAGGACCAGAGGACATAGGTTCAAGGTGAAAGGAAAATATTTAATAAGAATCTATTAATAGGGTAACTTTTTCACACACAGGGTGGTGGGTGTATGCAACGAGCTGCCAGAGGAGGTAGTTGAGGCTGGGACTATCCCATCGTTTAAGAAACAATCGAACAGGTACATGGGTATGGCAGTTTTGGAGGGATATGCAGAACCAGGGGGCACAGTCTTAGAATAAAGGGGAGGCCATTTAAGACTAAGGTGAGAAAAAACTTTTCCACCCAGAGTTGTGAATTTGTGAAATTCCCTGCCACAGAGGGCAGTGGAGGCCAAATCACTGGATGGATTTAAGAGAGAGTTAGATAGAGCTCTAGGGGCTAGTGGAATCAAGGGATATGGGGAGAAGGCAGGCACGGGTTATTGATAGGGGACAATCAGCCATGATCACAATGAATGGTGGTGCTGGCTCAAAGGGCCGAATGGCCTCTTCCTGCACCTATTTTCTATGTTTCTCTGATATGGACCAAGCGCAGGCAAGAGGGACTAGGGTAGATGGGACATGGGCGAGTTGGGTCGAAGGGCCTGTTGTCCACACTGTATTTCTCTATGACTCAGTGACTGCCCACCTACCAGTGTCACTCCGTTGGCCAGCTCCATCTCATCGTACCAGCGCTTTGCCCGGTTAATGCTGGCCCTCGTCTCACCCGAACTGACCTCCATGTGTTGCTGCAGGGCGGAGAGAGAGGAGTTAGATCAGGCAGGGCCCGGACCTGAACACAATCACACCCCTGGCTTCCATCTCCGTTAGCAGCTCCTGCACATTAAAACACACCACGGTTTACAACTTGGGTAGAACGCACGGTCGGGGATGGAAAGAAAAACGTTCTGCAGCAAAGGCACGGTGGGGCAGCGGTAGAGTTGCTGCCTCACAGCGCCAGAGACCCGGGTTCGATCCTGACTACGGGTGCTGTCTGTACGGAGTCTGTACCTTCTCCCCAGGGCCTGCGAGGGATCCCTCCAACATCTTCGGTTTCCTCCCACACTCCAAAGACGCGCAGGTTTGTAGGTGAATTGGCTTGGGGTAAATGTAAAATTGTCCCTAGTGTGTGTGGGATAGTGTAAGCGTGTGTGGATCGGTGCAGACTCGGTGTTTCCATGCAGTATCTCTAAACTAAACAAAGCTACGATGTGCTAATGCCTCTGTCCCACTTAGGAAACCTGAACGGAAACCTCTGAAGACTTTGTGCCCACCCCAAGTTTTCCGTGCGGTTCCCGGAGGTTTTTGTCAGTCTCCCTAATGGTCGAAAGTGGTTTCCGCTTCCTCTATGTTCCGACGATTATTTCAAAAAAATCAAAACCGGCCGCGACTAAAAATAGGTTGTCGTTTTAAAAATCGGTAATTCTTTAGTCCAAGCCAGTTGCGATGCTAGTTGAAGGTGGTTGCCGGCGGTTGCAGGTAGTGGAAGGTAAGACCTTTCTTTCACCCAGTTTTATTCCACCAGGGAAGTCTTACCTTCCACTACCTGCAGGAGGAGGCCATTCGGCCCTTCGAGCCAGCACCGCCATTCATTGTGGTCATGGCTGATCGTCCCCTATCAATAACCCGTGCCTGCCTTCTCCCCATATCCCTTGACTCCACTAGCCCCTAGAGCTCTATCCAACTCTCTCTTAAATCCATCCAGTGACTTGGCCTCCACTGCCCTCTGTGGCAGGGAATTCCATAAATTCACAACTCTCTGCGTGAAAAAGCTTTTTCTCACCTCAGTCTTAAATGACCTCCCCTTTATTCTAAGACTGTGGCCCCCTGGTTCTGGACTCGCCGAACATTGGGAACATTTTTCCTGCATCTAGCTTGTCCAGTCCTTTTATAAGATCCCCCCTCATCCTTCCAAACTCCAGTAAATACAAGCCTAGTCTTTTCAACAGTCTGAGGAAGATCAGAAGACTGCTGATCCCATTGTTCTTACCATCATCGACACGCACTCAGCCATTTTCTGAGTCAGTCCGTCGTTCACTGATTTCTGCGCAGCCTTGGTCAGGTTGACCGACGACTCTATTAGCTGGTCGCTTTTCTCTCTCAGTATCCGGGAGTTCACTACGGTGGTTTTGGCTTTGTTAATGGCTGCCTCACAAGCTGAAGACAAGAAGGGAGCCAGTCGTTCCAGGGCGAGGTACAAACAAGACAGAGATACATGAGGGTGGGAAGCGGGGGTTTTACAGTGAACGTCAACCTTCACCATGAACATGTGGATCAATTTAGTTTAGTTTAGTTTAGACATACACCGTGGACACTCTGCCTCAGAGGGCGGTGGGGGCAGGTTCTCTGCAGTTGTACAGGGTCTTTAGAACATAGAAACATAGAAACGTAGAAAAATAGGTGCAGGAGTAGGCCATTCGGCCCTTCGAGCCTGCACCGCCATTCAATGTGATCATGGCTGATCATCCAACTCAGTATCCCGTACCTGCCTTCTCTCCATACCCCCTGATCACTTTAGCCACAAGTGCCACATCTAACGCCCTCTTAAATATAGCCAATGAACTGGCCTCAACTACCTTCTGTGGCAGAGAATTCCAGAGACGCACCACTCTCTGTGTAAAGAATGTTTTCCTCATCTCGGTCCTAAAGGAATACCCCCTTATCCTTAGACTGTGACCCCTTGTTCTGGACTCCCCCAACGTCAGGAACAATCTTCCAGCATCTGGCTTGTCCAACCCCTTAAGAATTTTGTAAGTTTCTATAAGACCCCCCCTCAATCTTCTAAATTCCAGCGAGTACAAGCCGAGTCTATCCGGTCTTTCCTCATATGAAAGTCCTGACATCCCAGGAATCAGTCTGGTGAATCTTCTCTGTATCCCCTCGATGGCAAGAATGTCTTTCCTCAGATTTGGATACCAAAACTGTACGCAATACTCCAGGTGTGGCCTCACCAAAACCAGGTACAACTGCAGTAGAACCTCCCTGCTCAAATCCTTTCGCTATGAATGCTAACATACCATTTGCTTTCTTCACTGCCTGCTGCACCTGCATGCCTACTTTCAATGACTGGTGTACCATGACACCCAGGTCTCGTTGCATCTCCCCTTTTCCTAATCTGCCACCATTCAGATAATAGTCTACCCTCATGTTTTTGCCACCAAAGTGGATAACCTCACATTTATCCACATTCTACTGCATCTGCCATGCATCTGCCCATTTACTCAGCCTATCCAAATCACCCTGCAGCCTCCAAGCATCCTCCTCACACCTAACTATACCCCCCAGCTTGGTGTCATCTGCAAATTTGGAGATGTTGCATTGAATTCCCTCGTCCAAATCATTAATATATATTGTAAATAGCTGGGGTCCCAGCTCTGAGCCTTGCGGTACCCCACTAGTCACTGCCTGCCATTCTGAAAAGGACCCGTTTACTCCTACCCTTTGCTTCCTGTCTGCTAGCCAGTTCTCTATCCACATCAATACTGAACCCCCAATACCGTGTGCTTTAAGTTTATATGCTAATCTCTTATGCGGGACCTTGTCGAAAGCCTTCTGAAAGTCTAGATATAACACATCCACTGGTTCTCCCTTATCCACTCTACTAGTTACATCCTCGAAAGATTCTATCAGATTTGTCAGACATGATTTACCTTTCGTAAATCCATGCTGACTTTGTCCAATGATTTCACCACTTTCCAAATGCGCTGCTATCCCATCTTTAATAACTGACTCTAGCAGTTTCCCCACTACCGATGTTAGACTAACTGGTCTGTAATTCCCCGCTTTCTCTCTCCCTCCTTTTTGAGACCACACCTGGAGTATTGTGTACAGTTTTGATCCCCTAATCTGAGGAAAGACATTCTTGCCAGAGAGGGAGTACAGAGAAGGTTCACCAGACTGATTCCTGAGATGGCAGGACTTTCATATGAAAAAAGACTGGATAGACTCGGCTTGTATCAATCTCGCTAGAGTTTAGTAGATTGAGGGGGGATCTTATAGAAACTTACAAAATTCTTAAGGGGTTGGATAGGCTAGATGCAGGAAAATTGTTCCCGATGTTGGGCAAGTCCAGAACGAGGGGTCACAGTTTAAGGATAAGGGTGATGTCTTTTAGGACTGAGATGAGAAAAACAGTTTTCACACAGAGAGTGGTGAATCTCTGGAATTCTCTGCCACAAAAGCTCATTGGCTATATTTAAGAGGGAGTTAGATGTGGCCCTTGTGGCTAAAGGGATCGGGGGGTATGGAGAGAAGGCAGGTACAGGATACTGAGTTAGATGATCAGCCATGATCATATTGAATGGCGGTGCGGCTTGAAGGGCCGAATGGCCTACTCCTGCACATATATTCTATATTTCTATGTTTCTATGTCTATACACCACGGACACTCTGCCTCAGAGGGCGGTGGAAGCAGGTTCTCTGGATGCTTTCAAGAGAGCTAGATAGGGCTCTTAAAAATAGCGGAGTCAGGAGATATGGGGAGGAGGAAGGAACGGGGTACCGATTGGGGATGATCAGCCATAATGACTCCACTAGCCCCTAGAGCTCTACATAACTCTCTCTTAAATCCATCCAGTGACTTGGCCTCCACTGCCCTATGTGGCAGGGAATTCCATAAATTCACAACTCTCTGGGTGAAAATGTTTTTTCTCACCTCAGTCTTAAATTACTTCCCCTTTATTCAAAGACTGTGGCCCCTGGTTCAGGACTCACCAAACATTGGGAACATTTTTCTGCATCTAACTTGTCCAGTCCTTTTATAATTTTATATGTTTCTGTAAGATCCCCCTCATCTTTCTAAACTCCAGTGAATACAAGCCAAGTCTTTTCAATCTGTCCTCATATGACAGTCCCGCCATCCCAGGGATCAATCTCGTGAACTTACGCTGCTCTGCCTCAATCACAAGGATGTCCTTCCTCAAATTAAGAGACCAAAACTGTACACAATACTCCAGATGTGGTCTCACCAGAGCCCTATACAACTGCAGAAGAACCTCTCTACTCCTATACTGAAATCCTCTTGTTATGAAGGCTAACATTCCATTAGCTTTCTTCACTGCCTGCTGTACCTGCACTCCAACTTTCAGTGAACGGTGTACAAGGACGCCCAGGTCTCGCTGTACCTCCCCCTTACCTAACCTAACCCCATTGAGATAATAATCTTCCCCCTTGTTTTTGCTGCCAAAGTGGATAACCTCACATTTATCTATATTATACTGCAGCTGCCAGGCATCTGCCCACTCTCTCAACCTGTCCAGGTCACCCTGCAACCTCCTAACATCCTCTTCACAGTTCACACTGCCACCCAGCTTTGTGTCATCCGCAGACTTGCTAGTGTTGCTCCTAATTCCCTCTTCCAAATTATTAATATATATGGTAAACAGTTGCGGCCCCAACAACGAGCCTTGTGGCACTCCACTTGCCACTGCCTGCCATTCTGAAAAGGACCCGTTCACTCCTACTCTTTGCTTCCAGTCTGCCGACCAATTTTCTATCCATGTCAACACCCTACCCCCAATACATAGAAACATAGAAACATAGAAATTAGGTGCAGGAGTAGGCCATTCGGCCCTTCGAGCCTGCACCGCCATTCAATATGATCATGGCTGATCATCCAACTCAGTATCCCGTACCTGCCTTCTCTCCATACCTTCTGATCCCCTTAGCCACAAGGGCCACATCTAACACCTTCTTAAATATAGCCAATGAACTGGCCTCAACTACCCTCTGTGGCAGAGAGTTCCAGAGACCCACCACTCTCTGTGTGAAAAAAGTCCTTCTCATCTCGGTCCTAAAGGATTTCCCCCTTATCCTTAAGCTGTGACCCCTTGTCCTGGACCTCCCCAGCATCGGGAACAATCTTCCTGCTTCTAGCCTGTCCAACCCCAATACCATGTGCTCTAATTTTAGTCACAAGTCTCCCGTGCGGGATCATATCCGAGGTTATTCGGCTGTCACCCTAGTCTGAACCCTGACCTACGATTCAAGCCACCCTGTTGATTGGACCCGGACCTTTCGTACAAGCTGACCCATGGGCCGACTCCTGGCGTTCTCTCTGGCCTTACCGTAGCTGTAGGGGCCGGCGGCTGTGAGGACCGGTATGACATTGACGTCCCGGACCTCGGCCAGTTCCTTGGTTATCCGCGGGGTGAGGCAGTCCTTGCGTGCCTCACGGGTGGTCTGGCTCATGAGCTGGGGCACCAGGTCCAGTACCAACATCCGCTCGCTGTAGACCTCCTGGAGCCTCTTCCGTGCCGCATCCATGTCCTGCCGACACAGAGAGAGAGAGAGAGAGAGTGGATAGTGAGGTCTGAATGGTGGCCGATTCGGAAAAGGGGAGATGCAACAAAACCTGGGTGTCATGGTACACCAGTCATTGAAAGTAGGCATGCAGGTGCAGCAGGCAGTGAAGAAAGCGAATGGTATGTTAGCATTCATAGCGAAAGGATTTGAGTATAGGAGCAGGGAGGTTCTCCTGCAGTTGTCCAAGGTCTTAGTGAGACAACACCTGGAGTATTGCGTACAGTTTTGGTATCCAAATCTGAGGAAAGACCTCCTGGTGGAATAAAACTGGGTGAAAAAACGGTCTTACCTTCCACTACCTGCAACCTCCGGCAACCACCTTCAACTAGCATTGCAAACGACTTTGACTAAAAAATTACCGATTTTTAAAACGGCAACCTATTTTTAGTCGCGGCCGGTTTCGAATTTTTTGAAATAATCGCAGAAACGTAGAAGAAGCGGAACCCACTTTCGACCATTAGGGAGACTAACAAAAACCTCCGGGAACCACACGGAAACCTTGGGTGGGGCGCAAAGTCTCCAGAGGTGTCCGTTCAGGTTTCCTAAGTGGGACAGGGGCATTACAAAGTACCCCTGCCGGCTCCTACATTGTTCTTCCCCCTCCCTCACAACAGTGGATCTTTATGTGACTGGGATCAGGTAAGACTTTGCTCCCCCCCCCCCCCCCCCCTCCCACCCACCCACCCCTCTCCCCTGTCTACCTGGAGCATGTGCTTTAGCTTGTGCAGCGGTTCCTCCATGGTGGGTTTGACATCCTGTAAACGCTTCTTCTCGAGATCGATCAACAGGTCCGCCCCATCGGGCAACTGCAAAGCAGATGGCAGCGGAAGCTCAGCGTCGAGAGGGGAAGGCGGGACTGAAACCCAGAGACATAAAAACATAGAAAATAGGTGCAGGAGGAGGCCATTTGGCCCTTCGAGCCAGCACCGCCATTCATTGTGATCATGGCTGATCGTCCCCTATCAATAACCCGTGCCTGCCTTCTCCCCATATCCCTTGATTTCTCTAGCCCCGAGAGCTCTATCTAACTCTCTCTTAAATCCATCCAGTGATTTGGCCTCCCCTGCCCTCTGTGGCAGGGAATTCCATAAATTCACAACTCTCTGGGTGAAAAAGTTTTTTCTCATCTCAGTCTTAAATGACCTCCCCTTTATTCTAAGACTGTGGCCCCTGGTTCTGGACTCGCCCAACATTGGGAAAAATGTTCCTGCATCTAGCTTGTTCAGTCCTTTTATAATTTTATATGTTTCTATCAGTTCCCCCCCTCATCCTTCTGAACTCCAGTGAATACAAGCCTAGTCTTTTCAATCTTTCCTCATACGACAGTCCCGCCATCCCAGGGATCAATCTCGTGAACCTACACAACACTGCCTCAATCACAAGGATGTCCTTCCACCAGAGACCACAGGGGCGGGGGGGATCTTCACCAGGCACAGGGCAAATGTCCACATTGCCCCAGAACCAGGCCAATCACCTCCCCCCTACCCCTACTGACCGCTCCCACCCACCCTTTGGCCATCACGCTGCCTCGCTGCCGAGACCAGCAGCATAATCAGGCAACAGTATCCCTCTTTCCCCCCCACCATCGGGCAAGAGGTACAGAAGTGTGAAAACGCACGCCTCCAGATTCAGGGACAGTTTCTTCCCAGCTGTCATCATCAGGCAACTCAACCATCCTATCTCCAGCTAGAGGGTGGTCCTGACCTTTCATCAACCTTATTGGAGACACTTGCACTATCATTAATCTGACTTGCACTAAACATTATTGCTGCAGGCTCGATTGTAATCATGTATAGTCTTTCTGCTGACTGGATAGCACGCAACAAAAAAAGCTTTACATTGTACCTACCCTGGTCGGGTACTTCCTCTCTCCCCTCCCTCCCTCATGCCCATCCCTTCCTCCCGCATTCAACCTCTCCCTCCTTCTCCCCTCTCTCCCTCTCCCTCCTCCCCCTGCATTCCCTTTCTCCTCCCTCCCTTTCTCCCCTCCTCCCTCCCTGTCTCCTCCCATCTCTCTTCCATCCCCTCTTCCCCCTCCCCTCCCTCTCTCCCCCCTCCTCTCTCCCCTGGACACCTCCCCTCATCTCCTCCCCTCCCTCCTCACATCGTCCCATCCCTCCCTTTCTTTCCATCTGTTCCCTCCTTCTCCCTTCCTCCCTCCCCCTCTCTTACTCCCCTCCCCCCTCCCTTCCTCCCTCCACCCTCTCTCACTCCGTCTCCATCTCTCACTCCCCTCCCTCCCACCCTCCTTCTCCATCCTCTCCTCCTTCCCTCCCCTCATCCGCCCATCCTAACATCTCATCCCTCATGCTCCCATCCCTCTCTATCACCCCATCCCATCCCTCATCCTCTCCTCCCTCCCTCTCTCCCATCCCTCCCTTTCTTCCCCCTCCTCCCTCCCCTCCCACCTTCTCTCAACTCCACCATCACTCCCCTCCCCTCTCTCCCACCCTCCATCCCACTCCCCTCTCTCCCACCCTCCCCACATCCTCTCTTCCCTCCCTTTCTCCTCACCTCTCATCCTCCCATCCCTCTCCCTCCTCTTATAGGGAGGTTTCACGGCAGTCGGGTCACGACCCATGACCCGTACTGTTGCTACGCTACGCCAAGTGGAGTACACGCGATGAACTGCAGGTAAGCACTGACCATTGTTTCCAGCGTAGCGGGCCCGTTAAAACCCGCTGAAATTGTCCATTTTTGTGCTGTAAATAATTATGGAAATCGGGATAAGCGTGAGAGACATTTAGTCTACTTCAGAATTCCAAAAGTGAGGAGAAATGACGGTAGATAGAAGCGAGAGCTGAAGGGACAACAACAGCCAGAGTGCTTGGCGAACATTGGCCGTTTGCTCACTTCATTTCATCATCTAAGGTATCATTTGTGTTTTTTCTTGATTCCTTTGGCATCTAAAAAGTTTCAGAAGTGATAAATCTGACTGTAAAATTTTAAAATCGCCCATGGTTCTCAAGTGGGTTTTTACATGCAAAAAGTAAACGCCTCTGAAGCAAATTTTACAGCCAGATTTATCACTTCTGAGACTTTTTAGAAACCAAAGGAATCAAGAAAAAACACAAATAATGCCTTACTGTTGATAAAATGCAGTGAGCAAACACGACAATCCCAATATTTTCAATTCTGATATCTGCACGGCCATTGTTCGCCAAGCACTTTAGCTGTTGTTGTCCCTTCAGCTCTCGCTTCTCTTTACCTTCATTCCGCTTCACGTTTGGAATTCTGAAGTGGGGTAAATGTCTCTCACGCTTACCCCGACTTCCTCCATTTTTTACAGCGGAAAAATTCAATATTTTGGCGTTTTTTAACAGGTCGGGAAGTACGTGTTTCTTGCATTAATAACATATACCGGAAGTTACGGCTGTCCTCCAGATGGATTGAGCGGCTCCGTGCCTCAAGCCCTGTGACCCAGTGACCTTACGTGAAGCCCCATCCTTCATCCTCCCCTCCGCCGCACTCCCCCACCCTCCTCCCCTCATCCCCCCTCTCTCCCTCACTCACTCACCCGCTCCCCGAGGGGCCGCCCCTTCCTCATCTGCCCGCTCATCTGGTTAATGAGCAGGGCCTTGCGGACCCCGGCGAGCGCCAGTCGCAGCTTGTTGCGGGTCTCCTGCAGGCGGAAGATCTCGGCGTTGAGGCGGTTGAGGGTCTCGCAGATGTGGCCGATGACGGAGCGGGTCTGCAGCATGTAGCTGCCCATCTGCTGGTTGCTGTGCTGGATGCACAGGTCACGCAGGAAGGGCAGCAGCTCCATCTCCACCCTGAAGCCCCAGCCACCGCGCTGGCCCTCGGGCACCTTGTACAGCACATCCTGGCTCTCCTCATGGCCGTCGCCCACGATGCACACCTTCTGCCGGGCCTCGTCCAGTGCCGCCCGCTGCGTGTAGCATAGAAACATAGAAATTAGGTGTAGGAGGAGGCCATTTGGCCCTTCGAGCCAGCACCGCCATTCATTGTGATCATGGCTGATCGTCCCCTATCAATAACCAGTGCCTGCCTTCTCCCCATATCCCTTGACTCCACTGGCTCCTAGAGCTCTATCTAACTCTCTCTTAAATCCACCCAGTGATTTGGCCTCCACTGCCCTCTGTGGCAGGGAATTCCACAAATTCACAACTCTCGGGGAGAAAAAGGTTTTTCTCATCTCAATCTTAAATGACCTCCCCTTTATTCTAAGACTGTGGCCCCTGGTTCTGGACTCACCCAACATTGGGAACATTTTTCCTGCATCTAGCTTGTCCAGTCCTTTTATAATTTTATATGTTTCTGTAAGATTCCCCTCATCCTTCTAAACTCCAGTGAATACAAGCCTAGTCTTTTCAATCTTTCCTCATATGACAGTCCCGCCATCGCAGGGATCAATCTCGTGAACCTACGCTGCACTGCTTCAATCACAAGGATGTCCTTCCTCAAGTTAGCAGACCAAAACTGTACACAATACTCCAGATGTGGTCTCACCAGAGCCCTACACAACTGCAGAAGAACCTCTTTACTCCGATACTGAAATCCTCTTGTTACGAAGGCCAACATTCCATTAGCTTCCTTCACTACCTGCTGTACCTGCACGCCAACTTTCAGTCACCGGTGTACAAGGACGCCCAGGTCTCGCTGCACCTCCTCTCCCTTACCTAACCTAACCCCATTCGGATAATTATCTGCCCCCTTGTTTTTGCCGCCAAAGTGGATAACCTCACATTTACCTTCTGGCCCACCCTGCGCTGGCGGGCACGGTAGGCGGCCAGCGACTCAGGCTTCTCGGTCAGCTCCCCGGGCAGCTGCTTGCAAGCCTCCCTGCGGGCCAGCCGGCGAGCCTGGTCCTCGTACAGGGTGGCCGAGCGGAACGGGGTGCCGTTGTATCGCTGCGAGGTGATCTCTGTGGCCGCCTCGGCCAGGCCCACCGCCTTGATGGCCTGGTCCCTCCATGCCTTGGCCCCGATGGACGCCGCCGGCACCTTCACGCCTTTCCACTCCATGGCTCGTCCTCTCCCCCCCTGCTGCTCGGCCCAGCAGTGGCTAGAAGGCGGGAGACATAAGGGGGGTAAAATTAGGACATTCAGCCCAGCGCATCACCGGTTCCTCACTCCCCTCCATTGAGTCTGTCCAGACAGGGGCATTACACAACTTATCTCTGCACCTTAGTGCCTGCTAGTCACCCCTCACCACCCCCCAGGACACTCCTTCCCCCAGAAAAATTGCACTACTGCTACTGTATATACATATATATATTTTGCTGTTCCATTATACTATGTCTGCGAAGTCGCGCAGCATCTCTCACCCCAGCCACAGACTGTTTACCCTCATCCCATCCGGGAAGCACTATAGGTCTCTCCGTTGCCGGACCAGCAGGTTCAGGAACAGCTTCTTCCCTGTGGCTGTTACACAACTTAATGCCCCTGTCCCACTTAGGAAACCTGAACGGAAACCTCTGGAGACTTTGCCATCCACCCAAGGTTTCCGTGTGGTTCCCGGAGGTTTTTGTCAGTCTCCCTAATGGTCGAAAGTGGTTTCCGCTTTTTCTATGTTCCGGCAATTATTTAAAAAAATTCAAAACCGGCCGCGATTAAAAATAGGATGCCGTTTTTACAATCGGTAATTTTTTATTCGAAAAAGGTCTTACCTTCCACTACCTGCGACCTCCGGGAACCACCTTCAACTAGCATCAAAACCACTTTCAACCATTAGGGAGACTAACAAAAACCTCCGAGAACCGCACGGAAACCTTGGGTGGAGCGCAAAATCTCCAGAGGTTTCCGTTCAGGTTTCCTAAGTGGGACAGGGGCATTACACAACTTAACTCTGCACCTTAGTGCCTGCTAGTCACCCCCCCCACCGCCCCCCAGGACACTCCTTCCCCCAGAAAAATTGCACTACTGCTACTGTGTATACATATATATATTTTGCTGTTCCATTATTCTAAGTTCGCTCTTCTGGGTGAGATGCTAACTGCATTTCGTTGTCTCTGTACTGCACACTGCACAATGACAACAAAGTTTGAATCTGAATCTGAGTTTGGTGCGGTTGGGCGAGGGTGGAAGGGCAAAGGGGTGACCGATTAGGAAAAGGGGAGATGCAATGAGAACTGGGTGTCATGGTACACCAGTCATTGAAAGTAAGCATGCAGGTGCAGCAGGCAGTGCAGAAAGCAAATGGTATGTTAGCATTCATAGCAAAAGGATTTGAGTAAAGGAGCAGGGAGGTTCAACTGCAGTTGTACAGAGTCTTGGTGAGACCACAGCTGGAGTATTGTGTACAGTTTTGGTCTCCTAATTTGAGGAAGGACATCCTTGTGATTGAGGCAGTGCAGCGTAGGTTCACGAGATTAATTCCTGGGATGGCGGGACTGTCATATGAGGAAAGATTGAAAATACTAGGCTTGTATTCACTAGAGTTCAGAAGGATGAGGGGGAATCTTATAGAAACATATAAAATTTAAATGGACTGGACAAGCTCGATGCAGGAAAAATGTTCCCAATGTTGGGTGAGTCCAGAACCAGGGGCCACAGTCTTAGAATAAAGGGGTGGTAATTTAAGACTGAGGTGGGAAAAAAACGCTTTCACCAAGAGAGTTGTGAATTTATGGAATTCCTTGCCACAGAGGGCAGTGGAGGCCAAGTCACTGGATGGATTTTAGAGAGAGTTGGATGGAGCTCTAGGGGCTAGTGGAGTCAAGGGATATGGGGAGAAGGCAGGCACGGGTTATTGATAGCGGACGATCAGCCATGATCACAATGCATGGCAGTGCTGGCTCGAAGGGCCGAATGGCCTCCTCCTGCACCTATTTTCTATGTTTCTATAACCTTCCCACCATAACCCCCGCCTCATGACCAACCCACCCTTGCAACCTCCATCACCCATTCCCATTCCCATCCCCAGACCCCAGACCTTCCACTTGAGCCATCACCTTCACCCTATCCTCACCAGCAACCCATTCCCTTCCAACCCCCGCCTTTCCTCCAGCATGCCTTCCCAAGCTGCCCCTGCAATACCTCACCAGAAGCCCGCCATTACCCACTCATATCCTTGTCACCCAGCGCAGGACCTTCCTACTGCCACCTCCTCATCACACTCCAGTACCCAATCCCCAGAATCTTCCCACCATCAACCCATCATCCGTCCCTTAAGGCCTTCCCACCACTCTCCCTCCAGCCCCCATTATCATCCTTCCATCAGCCCTCCTGACCACCAACCCATTATTTGTCCCTCAAGGCTTTGTCACCACCATCCCTCGAACCCGTACAATCTTTCCACCATCACCCGTCCTGACTATCGACTCTCCGCCAAACCACCTGAGTGTGCCGCTGGCAGAGAAGCCAGAGAAGTTGCTTCTTTGCCCGCTTTGAAACATCACAACAGCAGCACTCATCTGCTACAGCCCTGCTCCCACCCTTACCTGGCTCCTGCACTACTCCACTCACTGTAAGGGAGCAGTAGTGTCAGACGAGTGCTCCTGGCAGTGAACCCCAAGAAGGCTGCCGGGCCAGATGGAGTACCTGGTAAGGTGCTCAAAGCTTGTGCCCACCAGCTCACCGTCATCTTCACCAGAATCTTCAATCTCTCCCTGGACCAGGCAGTTATCCCGTCCAGGCAGTTGATCAGCCACAATCGTCCCAGTGCCGAAGAAGTCTCCCATCACCAGCCTAAACGATTACCGTCCCGTGGCCCTCACTCCGGTAATCACAAAGTGCTTCGAGAGATTGGTCCTCCAGCACATCAAGGACTATCTCCCTCCAGACCTCGACCCCCACCAATTCGCCTATCGCCCAAACAGATCCACAGAAGACGCCATCACCGTAGCTCTCCACTCTGTGCTGAGCCACCTGGAGCAGGGGCAGAGCTACATCCGGATGCTCTTTGTGGATTACAGCTCAGCTTCCAATACTATCATTCTGGACATTCTCATCGACAAACTGGTCACTCTTGGCCTCCCCACTCTCACATGTGCCTGGATAAAGGACTTCCTCACCAACCGGCCCCAGACTGTGAGACTCGGCCCCCACCTCTCCTCCACTCGCATGTTGAGTACCGGCTCCCCACAAGGCTGTGTGCTAAGCCCCCTCCTATACTGTCTCTACACCCACGACTGTAGTCCGGCCCACAACAACAACCGAATTGTCAAGTTTGCTGACGACACTACAGTAGTCGGACTCTTCTCAAGGGGAGATGAGGAAGGCTACAGAGAGGAAGTCCTGAAGTTGACAGCCTGGTGCTCAGAAAACAACCTGGCTCTGAACACCAAGAAAACCAAAGAGCTCATTGTCGACTTCAGGAGGCACAGCACCGACTTAAGCCCCTTATACATCAATGGCGAGTGTGTGGAGAGGGTCCACACCTTCCGGTTTCTCGGCGTCCTCATCTCCGCTGACATCTCCTGGACAGACAACATCACAGCGGTCATCAAGAAGGCTCAGCAGCGGCTGGACTTCCTGAGGGTCCTCAGGAAGCACAACCTGGACTCCAACCTGCTGCTGACCTTCTACCGCTCGTCCATTGAGAGCCTGTTGACATACTGCATTACAGCATGGTACGGCAGCTGCATCATGGCAGACAGGGAGAGGCTGCAGAGGGTAGTTAGGGCAGCACAGAAGATCATCTGCTGCCCTCTCCCCTCTCTGATGGACATTTACATCTCCCGCTGCCTCAGCAGGGCGAAGAACATCATCAAGGACAGCTCCCATCCTGCATTTGGCCTGTTCGACCTGCTGCCCTCAGGGAGGCGCTATAGGTGCATCAGCACAAGGACAAATAGACTCAAGAACAGTTTCTTTCCAAAATCCATTACCTCCCTGAACTCACACATGCACTGACTTCACAGCCTAACCCTCGGACTTCCATCTATCCACCTACTGTAATTTGCACTGTAACTGTAATTTCCAATATGTGCAATAACTCATACTGGATATGGGAATCCTATTTATTCATTCTATTTATCCATTGTCTTTTTATAGATATCTATATAGCGCCACAGAACTGTGCACCTTATCCCCCCCCCCCCCCCCCCCCTTTTGTTTTGCACTGAGTAGGAGCAGCTTTTAATCTCATTGTACATGTGTATAGTGACAATAAAAGGCATTCTGATTCTGATTCTGATTCATATCTTGCCATCGAGGTAGTACAGAAGGTTCACCAGACTGATTCCTGGGATGGCAGGACTTTCATATGATGAAAGACTGGATAGACTTGGCTTGTACTCGCTAGAATTCAGAAGATTGAGGGGGGATCTTACAGAAACTTACAAAATTCTTAAGGGGTTGGACAGGCTAGATGCAGGAAGATTGTTCCCAATGTTGGGGAAGTCCACAACAAGGGGTCACAGTTTAAGGATAAGGGGGAAGTCTTTTAGGACCGAGATGAGAAAAAACATTTTTCACACAGAGAGTGGTGAATCTGTGGAATTCTCTAGCACAGAACGTAGTTGAGGCCAGTTCATTGGCTATATTTAAGAGGGAGTTAGATGCGGCCCTTGTGGCTAAGGGGATCAGGGGGTATGGAGAGAAGGCAGGTACGGGATAGTGAGTGGGATGATCAGCCATGATCATATTGAATGGCAGTGCAGGCTCGAAGGGCCAAATGGCCTATTCCTGCACCTATTTTCTATGTTTCTATCACCCCCATCATCCAACTCCCATAACCTTCCGGCCATCATCTCTCTCATCTTCCAACCTCCATCAGCCAGTCCCCTGAACCATCCAATCTCTCCCCATTAGTGGAGTCCTCCAAATCCAGGCCACATCTCGTTGAGTCTCCTCTGCACTCCCTCCAAAGCAACCACATCCTTCTTGATACATAACCTCCGTGCACCTTCCATTAAGGCCCTTGATCCTTCTATCCTCTCTATGGTCTTCTGAAATCGATGCTTCACTCTCTCTATCTTAGCCATGTGTCCTCGCTCCTGGTTCTCACCACTACTTAGAGCTCAACGGAATTGATTGTAGACTGCGGAATTAATTGTAGACTTTAGGAGAGCTTCCCTCCCCTCACCGCACTCACCATCAACAACACCACAGTCACATCTGTGGAGTCTTTCAAGTTCCTGGGGACCATCATCTCCAAGGACCTTAAGTGGGGGGTGAACAACAGAAAGGCACAACAGAGGATGTACCTCCTACGGCAGCTGAGGAAGCACAATCTGCCACAGGCAACGATGGTCCAATTCTACACGGCCATCGCAGAGTCTGTTCTCACCTTCTCCATCATGGTCTGGTTTGGCTCAGCCACCAAGCACAACACCTGGTGGCTGCAGCAAATCGTCCGATCAGCAGAGAAGGTTATTGGCTGCAATCTTCCCTCCATTGATGAACTGTACACTGCAAGGACCAGGAAGCGAGATGGCAAGATCATCTCTGACCCCTCTCACCCTGGCCACAAACTCTTTGAATCACTTCCCTCCGGAAGGCGACTCCGGACTGTCAAAGCCTTGTATGTGAATACTTGGCCAATAAACTTACTTACTTACTTACTTAAGTCCCCTCACTCCCGGTCCGCTGCTCTGATCCACTCTCCTGCCCAACACCAGACTCAAAGTCTCTCTGCTTAATTAGCCCACAGTCCAGATCTTGTGCTTGGACCGAGAATCAGGCAAGGAGGTGCATCACAATGGAGCAAAGGGGACGCTGTCTCCATAGAAACAGCAGAATAAGAAAAAGGGGGTCACTTGTTGGGTCGGATCAACTAGAGTGCAGAAAGCTTTACATTGCCCCGTTATCTTCTTCAGGCAGCCACCAGGGTTGAGAATGTGTAGTAAGGAGCTGCAGATGCTGCTTTATACCAAAGATAGACACAAAATGCTGGAGTAACTCAGCGGGTTAGGCAGCATCTCAAGAGAGATGGAATATGCGGAATTCTCTGCCACGGAAGGTAGTTGAGGCCAGTTCATTGGCTATATTTAAGAGGGAGTTAGATGTGGCCCTTGTGGCTAAAGGGATCAGGGGGTATGGAGAGAAGGCAGGTACAGGATACTGAGTTGGATGATAAACCATGATCATATTCAATGGCGGTACAGGCTCGAAGGGACGAATGGCCTACTCTTGCACCTTTTTTCTATGTTTCTATATTTCTATGAATAGGTGAAGTTTTGGGTCGATGCCCTTCTTCAGACTGAGAGTTAGGGGAGAGGGAAACAAGAGGTATGAAAAGGTGCAAAACAAATCAGAGCCGGCGCCAATGACCCAGGAGCCCACAATGCTCTATTGTTGGAAGTGGAGGAGATGATAACAAAGAGGTATGAACAGTGAAACTAATAGGATGGCTGGGGTGGTGGCGGGACGGAGAGAGAGAATTGATTGCAAGGGTTACATGAAATTAGATAAATCAATATTCATACCTCTAGCTAAATAAATTTCATTTCGGAGTCACGTGAGTGACTTCGTGAAGAGCCCGCCGGCGCGCATGCTCGACATATCGTCGTACCGCGTTGCTGCGACGGCTGGCGGTGGAGCGCGCTCCTCGCCAGCCCTTCATAAGGGGCCACGGAGGTAAGTATCCTACCTTTAGTTGATGGTCCTTGTTGTTGGTTATGTCTTGCAGCAAGGACATGGATGGGAGTTCCAAGGGCCGGAGGACATCAGGACGAGTTCGCCGGTCAACAGTTCCGGGGCCTTTACCATCGGCAGTACCTGCAACGCAGGCCGGGACTCAGGCGAAGATGTGGGTAAGCCCTGTGATTACAGGTCCAGATCCGCCAGCACACCACATCTCGGAGGAGTTCGACGAGGAGGAGTGTGGTGTGCCGCCAGAGCAGGGGGACCCTGCCATGGCAGTCAGGTCGTCAGCGGGCTCGCTGGCGACCTCGAGCTGGGTGCGTGCGGCTGCACGGCCTGTTCCACTCAGCCCTCCGAGTAGGGGAAGGGCAGCAGTGCAGAAGCCTAACCCTGCCAGGGCTAAGGCATTGCCTGACACGGAGGAGCGGTCAGGTTCCAGGGCGAGACCCGGGGCGGCTGTGAGGTCCAACCGGCACACCCCGACTCTCGACGCCGGGACGGGTCGGTTGAGTCGGGTCTCGTCACGGTCGCCGAGCCCCCCATGGATGGGTGGGCGAGACCATGCGTCGGCAAAGTCCACGATGTGGGCAGCCGGCAAGCCTGCGCGGGCATCAGGCAGCCATGCTTCGGCTGGTGCCGACACCACGCCGCAAGTGCCCTTAGTGGCAGCGGCTTCAGCTCCCGCTAAACGGAGGCGGTTGAACACGCCCGCGCGGGAATCGCGCAGTTTCGCCTCGGCGGCTGTTAGCGACAACTACCGGCACCGGCTGGGCCTCGATGAGGTGCGGGCCGATGATAGGAGCCCGGTTTTCTTTTCAGAGCCGGAGGACTCCGACCACCTGAGTGTTCAAGGTGAAGGGCGTATTGACCGTATGGAGCGGCTGCTGGAGCTCCTGCTTCAACGTCAACTACAGCAGGGCAGCAACAGGCACAGGGCGTCGTCACCAGCCTCTACCATTAGCCTGGAGCAGCAGGAGGAGGAGGTTTTGGTGGATTCCATACCACCTCCGTTGGAGGTGCCAGCGGAGGATCTTCTGGATGTGGCGACCAAATTTGCGGCCCCACATTCATCTGGACTTCCTTTAAACACAAAGCTGGCAGCCACTGTGGACTTTCTTAACAACCAGCAACTACAGGAAGAAGTCCTCGTTCAGGCAATGAGCCGTCTCAAGGCTCCATCCAATTGCAACTCCCTCAACGTGCCTGTGGTCAATACGCCGATATGGGGCAACATCAGTGCGGCTATCCGTCAACAAGAGGTAAAATTGCAAACCACCGCCGCCGCCGCCGCCCCGTCAACTCTTTGGGGAGGACCTCTCGAAGAGAGTCAAAGAGCTTGACGAACAAGCCAAAACGGTGGGGATCATGCGCTCTCAGAGTGCCCCCACACCGTCAGGCTCAAAAGCTCCATACATTCGCTCACGAGGGTCTGCTAGTACCTCGACGAGGACCCACCCTCAAGCTCCACAACGACAGCAACATCAGACCCAGCACCAGGGGTCTTTTTTAGGACAGGGTCGGCAGAGACCCTGGTGGAAAACGAAGACGCCGCGCCCTCAAGCCAACCCAGCACCTCCACGTCCACCCACACGTGTCAAGGACCGCCGGTAACCACGGGGGTGAGGGGGTCTGGTTCTCTCTTTTCTCTTTGTTTAACTTCACATGTTGGTGGTCGCCTTCGGCTGTTTTTGGGTGCATGGGGTAATTTTACTGGTGACGAGTATGTGTTGCACAATATTCAGGGGCATAAAATTGAGTTTATTAATGGCGACATTCCTCCATCCCCGCACATGCCCGGTCGAACATTTAGATTATCTGCTGCAGAACAGGCAGCAGGCTACAAGGAAATTTTAAGGCTTGAACAGAAGGGAGTGATTAAGAAAGCGGTGCATGAGCCAGTTGAATTTGTTTCGAATATATTCACCAGACCTAAGAAGGATGGAGGTTGTCGTGTCATTATTGATCTAACCCGTTTGAATACATTTGTAACATATACTCATTTTAAAATGGATACGTTTGAAACAGCCATATCATTGATTTCTCATGGTTGCTTTATGGCATGCATCGATTTGAAAGACGCATACTATTCAGTATCCATCCAGAAATACGACAGGAGGTTTTTGAAATTCATCTGGATGGGGCAACTCTGGCAGTACAAGGTTTTGCCTAATGGGCTCACCACAGCCCCTAGATTGTTCACTAAATTAGTGAAACCAATTATGGCTTATTTGAGACAGCGACATCATATAGTTATGGCCTATTTAGATGATATCTTAATTGTGGGCCGCACCCTGGAATTGGCTGAACAGGGAGTTGCAGCTGCTGTCAATATATTTCAACAATTAGGGTTTATTGTCCATCCAGAGAAATCAAAGTTCTGCCCTGCCCAAGTGATTAATTACCTAGGGTTCATGGTGAACTCTATGAGCATGAGGGTTACCATACCAATTAACAAGATTGAGGAGGTTACCCAGGTGTGTCAAGGTTTAATCCGCACCAATATACCATCGACTCGGCATACAGCTACAGTAATTGGTACGCTTGTAGCTTTGTTTCCGGCAGCGCGATATGGACCTTTGCATTATCAGAGTTTGCAAAGAGCTAAAATTGCTGCATTAAAACAGGACGCTGGTCATTATGATCGATCAATGCAGCTGCCGTCCGAAGCGATAAATGAGTTGCAATGGTGGGTGTGCCACATTAGCAGCTCATTCAAGCCTATCAGGGAGGCTAATCCGGTGGTATATTTGCAGACTGATGCAAGCTCCAATGGCTGGGGAGCTACGGATAATTGCTCTAGTTGTGGGGGCAGATGGGACACCCTTGAGTCAACGATGTTGTTGACTCAAGGGATTAACTATTTGGAGTTGCTGGCAGCATTCCACGGACTTCGTGCGTATTGTTCCAAGCTTGTTGGAGCACATGTCCGTCTCCAAATAGACAACACCACAGCAGTGGCATACTTAAACCATATGGGTGGTACCAGGTCAGTTTCGTGTGACAAATTGGCTAACTCAATTTGGCTCTGGTGTGTTCAAAGAGACATTTGGATTTCAGCTACCTATTTGCCAGGTGAGCTTAATACTGTGGCGGACACCAGGTCACGCAAGTTTAATGACAATATTGAATGGATGTTGCATCCTGAGATTTTTGCTAAAGTCACAGCCAAATTTGGTAAACCGGACATTGACCTTTTTGCGTCACGGTTGAACCATCAGGTACCAACCTACGTTTCATGGGAACCAGATCCTGGGGCTATAGCGCTAGATGCATTCTCGCTGGACTGGGGGAATTGGTTTTTCTATGCCTTCCCCCCGTTTTGCCTCATCAGTCGGGTATTGCGTAAGATTCAGGCAGATGCTGCCAAGGGCATCCTTATTATACCCGACTGGCCCACACAGCCTTGGTATCCGGTGGTCTTTGACATGCTCAACGAACCTTGGGTCCTTTTGAAGGGTTGCCCACAATTGGTTACTCACCCTGTCTCAGGGGAGCCACATCCCTGCCATGGCTATTTAAATTTGTTGGCTTGCAGGTTCTGAACAGGCCGTTAGTCCAATACGGCCTCTCAGCTCGGACCATGGATACCATCGGGGCGTCGTGTCGAGAGTCAACAAGGCGAAGATACCGCTCGCATATTAAGAAGTGGGAAGCCTACTGCAGCCGCTCTCGCATCACGTACGATGACGTAACAATAACCGACGTCCTGGAATTCCTCGCGGGGTTGCACCATGATGAACACTTAAGTTACAGTGCCATCAACAGCGCCAGAAGTGCACTCTCATTCTACCTCAATATTGAGGTAGGATCCAACAGGCTAGTGTCCAGACTCATGCGGGGTATATTCAATATGAATCCGCCTACACCACGCTATAATATCACCTGGGATGTCAGGGACGTATTAAACCTGCTCAGGACGTGGTCTCCCATGGAAGGGCTCCAACTGGACAAACTCACCATGAAGCTGGTGATGTTACTAGCGCTGACTTCAGCTCAGAGGGTACAGACACTACACAAACTTCGTGTTGACAGAATGACATCTACCCCTACAGAAGTAGTCTTTTTCATTGACGAGCTACTAAAGCAGCATAGACCTGGGTGCACAGGGCTGCAGCTGAAGTTCCCGGCATACCCCGCAGATGCTAGGCTATGTTTAGCCTCACATATCCGCCACTATGTCAAGGTGACGGCACGCATCAGAGGAATGGAGAAGATACCTGCTGGTCACTCATAAGAGACCTCATCATCGAGTGACAGTCCAGTCGATATCCAGGTGGCTTCGAGTCGTCTTGGGTAAGTCAGGTATCGACACTAATGTGTTCAAGTCTCATTCCACCAGGGCTGCATCGACGTCAGCGGCGAGGATTATGGAGGTGCCTATGGACCAAATTCTCGCCACAGCAGGATGGGCTAATGAAGCTGTGTTCCAGCATTTTTATAACAAGCCTGTTGCTGCTCCTCTACAGTTCGCAGAAGCCGTGCTGAATGCAGGTCAAGAACGTGGAGATGTCCCCGCATGAGGGGTTTTTGATTTGTTATTCATAAATATGCTCTTGTTTTGCAGTATGAACTATTGAGCAAGTTTGTTCCTCCCATCCATCCCTGGTAGTGGTGTGTCAGCATGGACGTGGTCCAGGGCGTGTAATCACAGAAGCTTTGAAGTCTTCACGAAGTCACTCACGTGACTCCGAAATGAAATAGTACGATTGAACGAGAACTTACCAGTTCGAAGGTTGATCTTTATTTTATGAGGAGTCGAAGTGAGGGATTTAGTGCCCTCCTCGCCCAACCCTCAATCACCTTCATCTGGTAATCTTAGTCACTTCAATCTTACTATGCGAAGTCATTTCTATTGTTGGTTTCTGTGATTCCATGCCGCTACTTTGAAGTATGTCGAGCATGCGCGCCGGCGGGCTCTTCACGAAATCCCTCACTTCGACTCCTCATAAAATAAAGATCAACCTTCGAACTGGTAAGTTCTCATTCAATCTTACTATTCTTCCCCATCTTCATTCTAAATAGAAACATAGAAACATAGAAAATAGGTGCAGGAGTAGGCCATTCGGCCCTTCGAGCCTGCACCGCCATTCAATATGATCATGGCTGATCATCCAACTCAGTATCCCGTACCTACCTTCTCTCCATACCCCTGATCCCCTTAGCCACAAGGGCCACATCTAACTCCCCCTTAAACATAGCTAATGAACTGGCCTCAACTACCTTCTGTGGCAGAGAACTCCACAGATTCATCACTCTCTGTGTGAAAAATGTTTTTCTCATCTCATTCCTAAAAGACTTCCCCTTTATCCTTAAACTGTGACCCCGTGTTTTGGACTTCCCCAACATCGGGAACAATTTTTTCTGCATCTAGCCTGTCCAACCTCTTGAGAATTTTGTACGTTTCTATGAGATCCCCCCTCAATCTTCTATATTCTAGCGAGTACAAGCCGAGTCTATCCAGTCTTTCTTCATATGAAAGTCCTGACATCCCAGGAATCAGTCTGGCAAAACGTCTCTGTACTCCCTCTATGGCAAGAATGTCTTTCCTTAGATTAGGAGACCAAAACTGTTGCAATGCTCCAGTGTGGTCTCACCAAAGCCCTGTACAACTGCAGTAGAACCTCCCTGCTCCTACACTCAAATCCTTTTGCTATGAATGCTAACATACCATTCGCTTTCTTCACTGCCTGCTGCACCTGCATGCCTACTTTCAATGACTGGTGTATCGGCCACCATTCAGATAATAGCCTACTTTCCTGTTTTTGCCACCAAAGTGGATAACCTCACATTTCTCTACATTATACTGCATCTGCCATGCATTTGCCCACTCACCCAGCCTATCCAAGTCACCTTGCAGGCTCCTAGCATCCTCCTCACAGCTAACACTGCCCCCCAGCTTCGTGCCATCCGCAAACCTGGAGATGTTGCATTCGATTCCCTTGTCCAAATCATTAATATATATTGTAAATAGCTGGGGTCCCAGAACTGAGCCTTGCGGTACCCTACTAGTCACTGCGTGCCATTCTGAAAAGGACCCGTTTACTCCTACTCTTTGTTTCCTCTCCTTTCTTTCTCCCCTGACTCTCAGTTTGAAGAAGGGTCTCAACCCAAAACGTCACCTATTTTTTTCCAGAGATATGGCCTGACCCTCTGAGTGACTTGAATTCAGAAAAATTAATATTCAAAGGGGTGTAAGCTGCCCAAACGAAATATGAGGTGCTGTTCCTCCAATTTACATTTGGCTTTGCTGATAGTGGAGGAGGCCCAGGACATAGTTGGTATGGGAGGGGGAGGTAAAATGTTTGGCGGTAAAATGGAGAAAAGGCAGAGTCAGAGGGAACAGTGCCACAATTACTGGTGTAATACAGTGTTGTGGGAGCAGAGGGAGCACTTTGTCCATCAATGCAACCTATGTTAAAACAAGGGGGAAGAATATTATCTCAATGGGGTTAGGTTAGGTAAGGGGGTGGTACAGCGAGACCTGGGTGTCCTTGTACACTGGTCACTGAAAGTTGGCTTACAGGTACAGCAGTCTGTGAAGAAAGCTAATTAAATGTTTGTCTTCATAAAAAGAGGATTTCAGTATAGGAGTAAAGAGGTTCTTCTGCAGTTGTATAGGGCTCTGGTGAGACAACATCTGGAGTATTGTGTACAATTTTGGTCTCCTAATTTGAGGAAGGACATCCTTGTGATTGAGGCAGTGCAGCGTAGGTTCACGAGATTGATCCCTGGGATGGCGGGACTGACATATAAGGAAAGATTGAAAAGACTAGGCTTGTATTCACTGGAGTTTAGAAGGATGAGGGGATGTCTTATAGAAACATATACAATTATAAAAGGACTGGACAAGCTAGATGCAGGAAAAATGTTCCCAATGTTGGGCAAGTCCAGAACCAGGGGCCACAGTCTTAGAATAAAGGGGAGGTCATTTAAGACTGAGATGAGAAAAAAAAATTTCACCCAGAGAGTTGTGAATTTATGGAATTCCCTGCCACAGAGGGCAGTGGAGGCCAAGTCACTGGATGGATTTAAGAGAGAGTTAGATAGAGTTCTATGGGCTAGTGGAGTCAAGGGATATGGGGAGAAGGCAGGCATGGGTTATTGATGGGGGACGATCAGCCATTATCACAATGAATGGTGGTGCTGGCTCGAAGGGCCGAATGGCCTCCTCCTGCACCTATGTTTCTATGTGAAGGGTGCCGATGCAAAACGTTACCTATCTATCTATGTTCTCTATCTATGCTGCCTCCCCGTTGAGTTACTCCAGCATGTTTTTTTTTGTAAACCAGCATCTGAAGTTCCTTTGTTTCTCCATGTTAAAACCACTTGTGCAGCTCACAATCCAATGATCTTTAGCCTTTAGAGAAACAGCATGGAAACAGCTATTTGTCGTGCTGACCAGGGATCACCCATATGCTTGCACTATTCTACACTATCCTGGGAGACGTTTTGGAACGGGACCGTTCTTCAAACTGAAGGAGACTGAAGTATACGAATCTGAAGAACGTTCCCTTTTCTCCAGAGATGCTGCCTGACCTGCTGAGTTACTCCAGCACTTTGTGTCTATTATCGGTATCAACCAGCATCTGCAGTTCCTTTCCACACAATTAACCTACATAGAAACATAGAAACATAGAAAATAGGTGCAGGAGTAGCCATTCGGCCCTTCGAGCCTGCACCGCCATTCAATATGATCATGGCTGATCATCCAACTCATTATTCTGTACCTGCCTTCTCTCCATACCCCCTGGTCCCCTTAGCCACAAGGGCCACATCTAACTCTTTCTGAAATATAGCCAATTAACTGGCCTCAACTACCTTCTGTGGCAGAGAATTCCACAGATTTATCACAGAGAGTGTGAAAAATGTTTTTCTCATCTCGGTCCTAAAAGACTTCCCCCTTATCTTTAAACTGTGACCCCTTGTTCTGGACGTTCCCATCATCGGGAACAATCTTCCTGCATCTAGCCTGTCCAACCCCTTAAGAATTTTGTAAGTTTCTATAAGACCCCTCCTCAATTCTCTAAATTCTAGCGAGTACAAGCCGAGTCTATCCAGTCTTTCTTAATATGAAAGTCCTGCCATCCCGGGAATCAGTCTGGTGAACCTTCTCTGTACTCCCTCTATGGCAAGAATGTCTTTCCTCAGATTCCGAGACCAAAACTGGACGCAATACTCCAGGTGTGGTCTCACCTAGGCCCTGTACAACTGCAGTAGAACCTCCCTGCTCCTATACTCAAACCCTTTTGCTATGACTACTAACATACCATTCGCTTTCTTCACTGCCTGCTGAACCTGCATGCCTACTTTCAATGACTGGTGTACCATGCACAAATCCGAACATCGTTGTAGTGTGTGAGGAAACCGGAGTACCCGGGTAAAACCATGAGGAGAACATAGAAAACTCCTTGCAGTCAGCATCCAAAGTGAGGATTGAACCCGGGTCTCAGGCGCTGTTAGGCAGCAACTCTACCGCTGTGCCACCGTGCTGCCCACTGTACACCGAATTCTCTAATTTTAGGTAAAATTAAGTGGGTACCCCCAAAGGACACGTACGGTGGTGATATTTAAGTAAGTAAGTAAGTAAGTTTTTTGGCCAAGTATTCATATACAAGGAATTTGCCTTGGCGCTCAGCCCATAAGTAACAACATGACATTCAGTGACAGTTATGAATGACTCAGACAACACTAAACATTAATAATAATAAAACATTAATGATAAAACACCATTGATCAAGCATGTGAACCAAGAAAATACCAGATCAAAGGGAGGCTACAGATTTTGGGCTGTTGAGTAGAGCAACTACTCGTGGATAAAAACTGTTTTTATATCTGGCTGTGGCGGCTTTGACAGTCTGGAGTTGCCTTCCAGAGGGAAGTGATTCAAAGAGTTTGTGGCCAGGGTGAGAGGGGTCAGAGATGATCTTGCCCGCTCGCTTCCTGGTCCTTGCAGTGTACAGTTCATCAATGGAGGGAAGGTTGCAGCCAATAACCTTCTCTGCTGATCGGACGATTCGCTGCAGCCTCCAGGTGTCGTGCTTGGTGGCTGAGCCAAACCAGACCATGATGGAGAAGGTGAGAACAGACTCTACGATGGCCGTGTAGAATTGGACCATCATTGGACCTGTGGCAGATTGTGCTTCCTCAGCTGCCGCAGGAAGTACATCCTCTGTTGTGCCTTTTTGACTGTGGAGTCATAATTTTCCTACCTTGTGTCTGTAATTACCGCACTTTATCTCTCTGCTTCATTTCCGCTTCTTGCACATCGCTCTCTGAACCGGCTTGTTTCTCACCGAAATAAATGCTAAAGCTCTTGCAGCATTTCACACTTCCTGTGACATTTTTCTTCTCGAACTTCCCCTTTGTTGAGGGCGATTATTTCAGAGTTGTGGCTTTGCTCTCTGCTCCCTCCGAAGAACAGGCACCAGCAGTTTTGTTTCAACATAGCACACAGAACTGTCCAGCACAGGAATGGGGGCCTTTGGCCCCACAATGTTTGTGCTGAACACGATGCCAATTTAAACTGATCTCATCTGCCTGTATACGATCCAGCACTAGTTTGGTTTATTGTTATTATTGTCACATGTACCAGGGTAAAGTAAAAAGCTTTGACTCTATGACTATTTAGTTGTGGGAGTTTCAGTTAAAGTATTAGCCAGACAATATGGCCGATTAGGAAAAGGGGAGATGCAACGAGACCTGGGTGTCATGGTACACCAGTCATTGAAAGTAGGCATGCAGGTGCAGCAGGCAGTGAAGAAAGCGAATGATATGTTAGCGTTCATAGCAAAAGGATTTGAGTATAGGAGCAGGGAGGTTCTACTGCAGTTGTACAGGACCTTGGTGAGACCACACCTGGAGTATTGCGTCCAGTTTTGGTCTCCTAATCTGAGGAAAGACATTCTTGCCATAGAGGGAGTACAGAGAAGGTTCACCAGACTGATTCCTGGGATGGCAGGACTTTCATATGAAGAAAGACTGGATAGACTCGGCTTGTACTCACTAGAATTTAGAAGATTGCAGGGGGATCTCATAGAAAGGTACAAAATTCTTATGGGGCTGGACAGGCTAGATGCAGGAAGATTGTTCCCAATGTTGGGGAAGTCCAGAACAAGGGGTCACAGTTTAAGGATAAGGCAGAAGTATTTTAGGACCGAGATGAGAAAAATATTTTTCACACAGTGAGTGGTGAATCTCTGGAATTCTCTGCCACAGAAGGTAGTTGAGGCCAGTTCATTGGCTATATTTAAGAGGGAGTTAGATGTGGCCCTTGTGGCTAAGGGGATCAGGGGGTATGGAGAGAAGGCAGGTACAGGATACTGAGTTGAATGATCAGCCATGACCATATTGAATGGCGGTGCAGGCTCGAAGGGCCGAATGGCCTACTCCTGCACCTATTTTCTATGTTTTTATGTTTCTATGTCCGTGCCGAACATACCGCCGAGTTATACTCATCTCTGCCTGCACTTGATCCATATCCCTCCACTCTCTGCGTATGCATGTGCCTGTCTGAAAGCCGATCGGACAGCACTGTCGTATCTGTTGCCACCATCTCCTCCGGCAATGCCTTCCGGACACCCACTAACCTCTGTGGAAAATAATAATAATAATAATATATTTTATTGTCATTACACATAAGTGCAACGAGATTTGGTTTCCAGCTTCCATCCAATGTCATATCTTAAACAACTAATAACATTTAGGCTTAGATACCCCGAGAAACATGATTTATAAAAAGAGCATTAGAACAGTAAAACAGTCAAAACAGACTAGAGTGCAAATGTGTCTGTGCGACTTGACCATCCGAGGGAGACAGGTCATGGGGGTGGGGGGCACTCAGCAGGGCCGGTTCAGAGCCGCTATAGCTCTGGGAATGAAGCTGTTCCTGAGTCTGGTAGTGCGGGCGTAGAAGGCCTTGTAACGTCTGCCGGAAGGGACTAGTTCGAACAGTCCATTACACGGGTGTGAGGAGTCTATATGGATGCTGACGGCCTTCCTGAGGCACCGTGTGTAGCAGATGCCCTCCAAGGCATCTCCAAGCTGTGTCCCAATAATCTTCTGCGCTCTGTGGAGGACGCGCTGAAGAGCTCTCCTCTCCGCCTCCGTGCAGCTGAGATACCACACAGAGATGCCATACGTTAGTATGCTCTCTGCCATGCAGCGGTAGAAGGTCGTCAGCAGCTGTTGGGGCAGACCAGTCTTTTTCAATGTTCTTTGGAAGAACAGTCGCTGCTGTGCCTTTTCGACCAACGCAGTGGTGTTGGTGGACCATGTGAGGTCCTCTGAGATGTGAGTGCCCAGAAACCTAAAGCTGGACACTCTCTCCACACTGTCCCCGTATTTGGAGATTGGGGCGTATTCCAATAAAAATTGCACTTTAAATATTAAGGTCCTTTAAACTTTTCCCTCTGACTTAAATGTGTTCTCCAGTCTTCAGACCTCAGTGATGCAGGGCGGAACCAGGCCCTTTGACCGAAGGAGTCCACACCGACCAGCAATCACCCTGTACGCTAACACGACCCTATACACAGTGGGGACAATTTCACAGAAGCAAATTAACCCACAAACCTGAAAGTCTTTGGAGTGTGGGAGCACCCAGAGCTAACCCACACGGTCACGGGGAGAACGTACAAACTCCGTACAGACAGCACCCATAGTCAGGGTGGAACCCGGGTCTCTGGTGCTGTAAGGCAACAACTCTACCGCTGTGTCACTGTGCAGCCTAATCTTTGATAGTTCCATCCTGGGAAGATGGTTCTGACTATGTACCCCATCTATGCCTCTCATCATTTTACATACTTCCATACATTCCCGCCTCAACCTCAGACAATCCAGCGGGAACAATCTAAGCTGCAGGAAGTATTTTATAGGTAGACCAAAGTGCTGGAGAAACTCAGCGAGTGCAGCAGCATCTGTGGAGCGAAGGAAATAGGCAACGTTTCGGGCCGAAACAGTATTTTATATTTCTGCTTCAGAAAGTAGATGCTACACACTAAGGCTTGGGCAGCTCAATTAATCAATGGAGTGTAGCAGGGAAGGATTCTTCCTTTAAGGAACAAAGTTGCTGTAAAGCTGGAAAGGGTGCAGACTTGATTTACCAGATGTTGCCAGACCTCATGAGTCCGAGCTACAGGGAGAGACTTGGTCAGGATACTCGTTGGAGCTCAGGAGGTTGAGGGGGTGATCTTGTAGAGTGTATAAAATCATGAGAGAAAAAGATAGAGTAGAGATACAAAGCCTCTTGCCCAGAGTAGGGGAATCGAGAACCAGAGGACATGCGGTTTAAGGTGAAGTGGGAAACATTTAATAGGAACCCGAGAGCTAACTTTTTCACACAAAGAGTGGTGGGTGTATGGAATGAGCTGCTGGAGGAGGTTGTTGAGTGTTAAAGAAGGAACTGCAGATGCTGGAAAATCTAAGGTAGACAAAAGTGCTGGAGAAACTCAGTGGGTGCAGCAGCATCTATGGAGCGAAGGAAATCGGCAACGTTTCGGGCCGAAACCCTTCTTCAGACGTGGGGAAGGGGTTTCGGCCCGAAACGTTGCCTATTTCCTTCGCTCCATAGATGCTGCTGCACCCGCTGAGTTTCCCCAGCACTTTTGGCTACTGGAGGAGGTAGTTGAGGCAGGTACTATTGCAACACTTAAGAAACATTTGGACAGGTACTTGGATTGGACAGGTTTACAGGGATTTAAGCCAAATGCAGGCAGGTGGGACTAGTGTAGATGGGACATGTTGGTCTGCGTGGGCAAGTTGGGCCGTGGGGCCGGTTCCTACGCTGCATGGCCCTGTGAGGAGAACCATTGAACCAAGGCCCTCTTCCATTTTGGGGTAGCTCCGATGGATCCCACAGCACTGTTCAGAAAGAGGAGGGAAGCCCTAACCGCATGCCCCATAGTGCTTTGTGCATTTATAGCCAGTCGACAGTCACCATGTTAAAGACGTTTCCTGTTTGTTCGTTGCCAAGGGAAGTGTTTTGAGATTAAAATGAGTCTTACCGAGTTGTTAGTTTCACAGGAGTTGAGGAGCTGAGAGCTCAAACCAGGGAGAGTGCTTGAAGGAAACATAGAAACATAGACAATAGGTGCAGGAGTAGGCCATTCGGCCCTTCAAGCCTGCACCGCCATTCAATATGATCATGGCTGATCATCCAACTCAGTATCATGTACCTGCCTTCTCTCCATACCCCCTGATCCCTTTAGCCACAAGGGCCACATCTAACTCCATCTTAAATATAGCCAATGAACTGGCCTCAACTACCCTCTGTGGCAGAGAATTCCACAGATTCACCACTATCTGTGTGAAAAATGATTTTTTCATCTCGGTCCTAAAAGACTTCCCCCTTACCCTTAAACTGTGACCCCTTGTCCTGGACTTCCCCAACATCGGGAACAATCTTCCTGCATCTAGCCAGTCCAACCCCTTAAGAATTGTGTACGTTTCTATAAGGTCCCCCCTCAGTCTTCTGAATTCTAGCGAATACAAGCCGTCACCAGCTCCTTTGTGTCTACCCTCTCCCTATCCCCCGGGCCCCGCGAACAATCTGCCTCCTGCACCACTCCACTATTCTCGAGTCACATTCATTTTCCAATCTACTCCCCCATAGCTCAACCCGCTCCTCTCTTTCTCTGCTCTCTTCCTCCCATTATTCTCGTCTGCTGGCTGCCTCCCTCTCTCCTCTCGATTTCAGCCGTCCCCTGCCTCTTTCTTTCTTTCTTTCTTTCTTTCTTTCTTTCTTTCTTTCTTTCTTTCTCTCTCTCTCTCTCTCTCTCTCTCTCTCCCCCCCCCCCACTCACACACACGCCGTTGCTCTTCCCCCTCCCCACTGTTTCCTGCGCTTTCCCGGATGCTTTCCCACCTCTCTCCCGCGAACAGTGGGATGAGGGCGGCGGCTCAGATATTGACCGGAGCCCCGGGAGTGGAGGTTCGGGGGAGCGAGTGGCAAAGGGGGGGGGGGGGGGGGGGGGAGCATTGAACACCCGGCCGGCCTCATTCCCCAGTAAACCGGGCTAAAACCGGGTCACCCCGAGTCCCGAGGGTGTGGGGGCTTCGCTCTGAGCCCCCCTCCCTCCCTCCCCAGCCGGGAGACGTGAGACGTGAGCCGTGCCCAACCAGTCAGTCCCTATTGTCTGTCGAGCGGAGCCGGGCGGGACCAGAGGAGGCGAGGCAGCCTGTCGAGGGACACAGAGACAGATCCGAGCCGGGAGTGCCGGAGGCAGGAGAGTACATTCATCCCGGGAGCCGGAGAGAGATTTATCCCGGGACAGGAGTGGATTCATCCCGGGAGCCGATGAGCGATTTATTCCGGGACAGGAGTGAATCCATCCCCGGAGCCGCAGAGCGATTTATCCCAGGGACTCAGTCAGAGGACGATCCGTCTCCGGACACACACACACGCACAGATTTATCCCCTGAAACAGGAGTGAATCTATCCCGGGAGACTCGGAGGACGTTTCATCCAGGGAACAGAGGATTAAATCCATCCCGGGACACACGGAGGGTGATTTCATCCCGGGACGGACAAGGGATCCGAACGTGGGGACGTGAAGGCGAATTGAAACCAGAGGGGAGGAAGTGAGGTCTGAAGATGCCGTGCCAGTCGGTAAGGTGGGAGGAATTAGGGTCTGGGCGCTAGGGGCGGGAGTCGAGGTCGTGGTAGAGGAATTAAGGTCTGGATGGAGCCCTTGGGTCTAGGATTGAGATGAAGGTATAGAATTTGAGATCTGTATCTTGGGTTTAGCGTTCAGATTGTGGTCTTGGAGATTGGGTCTGAATCTTGGGTCGAGGGTTGAGATGGGTCTTCGTCCACAATTTGGAATCTGAATATCGAGTTTAGCATTGAGCTGACACTCCTCGGAGTTTGGGTGTAGATTTTGCGTTGAGGGCCTGTTTCTGGATCTAGGAAGAGGTGGGGGGGGGGGGGACCATCTCCATTGGCAATGCCAAGGACGAACATATTGTCCCTGAGCTTGTGAGTCCCCATTGACCTTAGGACCAGGAAGGTAGTGGTGGGAGGAGGTAGAGGTGGGAGTTATCTTGCCTTGGTAACCTCTCCCCAGTGGGCAGGGTGGTAGGTGGGTGGGGTAGGACCCCTCCAAACATGGCGTCCCTCCCGGTCTGGAAGGCCCAGCTGCTGGAGAGGAAGAGGAAGGATGAGGAAGAGGGCAGGAGGAAGGAGAAGGAGGAGATGGAGAGAGTGGCCAACATCCCGGGCTGGATGAAAGAGGTGATGGAGCGGAGGAGGACCAGGTTGGGCTCCCGCCCCTGGCACTCGGAGGGGAGTCAGGCCAGCGGGGGGAGGGGCGAGCAGCAGAGGGCGGACAACCTGGGGTGCCTGGAGCCCGAGGGGGCGGTGGTCCAGGACAAGATTGGCCCCATCAAACGCAACCCCTTTGTACGCCAGGAGAAGGAGAGGAGGGAGGGTCAGTGGTCACGGCCGGGGTTAGGCGAGAACATGGGGGTGAGGACCATCCGGGCTGAGGGGATCACCATCCAGGAGGGGCTGGAAATCCGTCGCCCACCCTCGAGGCGGCCCACCCTCGAGGCGGCTCTGACCAGGAGCGTCGAGGACCTCAGCTCCTGGGGGATGGGGGAGGAAAGTGAGAGAGAGAGGGAGGGGGAAGGGGAAGGGGAAGGGGAGGTCAGGAGGGGAAGGGTTAGGATCCTCCTCAGCCGCTTCGGACAGAGGAGGGGGTCCGTGGCCCGGTCCCACAGCACCGAGAACGTCCCCCGCCGACCCCCCTCCCATCCCAAGGTCCCGGGCAGCACGCCTCTGCCCCCTTCCCCTCCCCGGGCGGGCAACGAGGGTGGGACCCCCCTCCTGCTGGGAAACAACGGGGCACCTGCCCATGCCTGCCCACCTCTGCCCAGGGACAGCGAGACTCCCCGGCCCCTCTCCCCGCCCTGGGTGGGTAAGAAACCCGGGGCAACCCCCGTGCTGGAAGATACCAGGGTGCCCGTCCGTGCCAACCCGCCTCTGCCCAGGGACAACGAGATTCCCCGGCCCCTCTCCCCACCCTGGGTGGGCTGCGAAAATGGGCTGCTCCCCTCCTCGCTGGGAGATCCCAGGGCACCCGTCCCTGCCAACCCACCTTTGCCCAGAAACCCTGAAACTCCACTGCATCCCTCCTCACCCTGGGTGGGTAACGAAGATGAGACACACCCCGCACTGGGAGATACCAGGCTGCCCGCCTTTGCCAACCCCGAGACCGCCCGGCCCCTCTCCCCACCCCAGGTGGGCAACCAAGGTGGGACCCTCTCCTCACTGGGAGACGCCAGGGTGCCCGCCCTATTGCCCAGAGATCAGGAGGCTCCCTGGACCCTCTCCCCACCCTGGGTAGACAACCAAGGTGGGACTCTTCCCAAAGTTGGAGATCCCAGGGCACCTGCCCGTGCCCACGCTCCTTTGCCCTGGGACCAGGAGACTCCCCGTCCCCTCTCCCCATCCCAGGTGGGTAACGAAGGCAGGACCCTCTCCCCACTCGGTGTTGCCAGGGTGCCCGACCTCTTGCCCAGGGACCAGGAGGCTCCCCGTCCCCTCTCCCCGCCCCAGGATCCCACCACCTGGTCCGAGGAGGGGAGGAGGGGTCCCAGGAGGTCGCCGCCCCCGGCCTTGGCTGGGGAGGGCGAGCAGGGGGCGAGGGCCGAGGGGCCAGAGTGCGGGCACGGGTCTCCTTTCCTCCCACCGGAGGCCGGGACGGGGCTCTCTCTGCCCGGGGGAGGGGAGGGGAGAATCGGCGGTGTCGGCAGCCTCTGGCGACCGCAGGCTGCCGGCGCCGCCTCCGCTTCCCCTCCACCTTCCCCTTCCCTTTGCGAGCCGCCCCCTCCTTGCTGCCGGACTCTCCCCGACGCCGCCCGCTGCCTCGCTGCTCCCGATGTTGCGGGAGAGGCCGGCCATGAGCCCCGGGACCGGGAGAGAGGCGTGGGAGAGGAGTTAGACCCCTCTGCCAGTCGCCCGGCCGGCGTGGCCCCCAGCATGAACAGGCTGCACGGAGCCGCGCTGCCCCGGGGGCATCCGGAGCCCACCGCCCCGGCGGGCCACGGACACAGGGCCGGCGTCGGTGGGATCCCCCAACGCAAAGCCGGCAGGACCATCACCATCAACCCCCGCAAGGCAGTGAACAGGGCGGAGAACGGGCTGGCTGCCCCTCAGCTCACCCAGCCACCGCCCACCGCCACCGCCACCACCCCCGGCAAGAAGAGGTACCCGACGGCCGAGCAGATCCTGGTGATCGGGGGTTACCTGGACCTGAGGAGATCGTGTCTGGTGAAGTCCGGCAGCAGCCGGAGGAAGGTGAGGAGGGAGTTTTACACGCGTGTTGTGTCTGGTAGTGTTGGTCCGGGGGTGACAAGCCTTTCCTGACGTTCTCTGAGCGAGGGTTATTTGTATGTATGTATGTATGTATGTATGTAGCCTGCTTGCACTTTTGTCAACGAGAGTTACACAAAAAGCTGGAGAAATTCAGCGGGTGCAGCAGCATCTAAGGAGCGAAGGAGATAGGCGACGTTTCGGGTCGAGACCCTTCTTCAGACCAGAGTCAACGAGAGTTGTTTTTTTTTAATGTGCTATATAAATAAATGTGACTTGACTTGAGATAGAAACATAGACAATAGGTGCAGGAGTAGGCCATTCGGCCCTTCGAGCCTGTACCGCCATTCAATATGATCATGGCTGATCATCCAACTCAGTATCCTGTACCTGCCTTCTATCCATACCCCCTGATCCTTTTAGCCACAAGCGCCATATCTAACTCCCTCTTAAATATAGCCAATTAATTGGCCTCAACTACCTTCTGTGGCAGAGAATTCAACAGATTCACCACTCTCTGTGTGAAAAATGTTTTTCTCATCTCGGTCCTAAAAGATTTCCCCCTTATCCTTAAACCGTGACCCCTTGTTCTGGACTTCCCCAACGTCGGGGAATACTCAGACATCTCAGCAGGGCAGGCATCATCTCTGGAGAGAAGGAATGGGTGACATTTTGGGTCGAGACCCTACTTCAGACATTTCTGGTCGCGATACTTCTCCAGTCTGAAGAAGCATGGATGTCACTCAGCGAGACAGGCAGCATCTCTGGAGAGAAGGGATGGGTGATGCAAGGGTCTAGACCCGAAAAGTAACCCTTTCCTTCTCTCCAGAGATGCTGCCTGTCCTGCTGAGTTACTCCGGCATTTTTTGTCTACCTTTTGTGTCTACCAGCAACTGCAGTTCTTTCCTACACGGTATCAGTGTAGGTGTTGGTATCGGTATGGGTGTAGGCATCGGTATTAGTATTTGTATCAAGGGCTCACAGTTTAAGGATAAGGGGGAAGTCTTTTGGGACCGAGATAAGAAAAATTCCCACAGAGAGTGGTGAATCTCTGGAATTCTCTGCCACAGAAGGTAGTTGAGGCCAGTTCATTGGCTATATTTAAATGGGAGTTAGATGTGGCCCGTGTGGCTAGAGGGATCTAGTATGGAGAGAAGGCAGGTACAGGATACTGAGTTGGATGATCAGCCATGATCACATTGAATGGCGGTGCAGGCTCAAAGGGCCGAATAGCCTACTCCTGCACCTATTTTCTATGTCTATGTTTCTATGTATCAGAGTTAGCATTGGTATTTGTTTTGGTATTGCTGTAGTTATTAGGCATTGGGGATGGTACTCATTTGTCATTATTGTTATTGGTATCATTGTACAAATTGGTGATGGCGATTCCGGTGCCGGCACAGGCAACAAAAGCCGTGTTCAGTGAGCAGTTGGACTATTGAACACACTATTACTGGAAGTGGCTGAAACAAACAGCCTGGGTGCATTCAGAAGGAAACAAGATGAGTAATGGTTTATGTAGCCACAGAGAACTAAAGATGCTGATTTGCAAAAGAAAGACGGAAAGTACTGGAGTAGCTCAGCATAGAAACATAGAAACATAGAAAATAGGTACAGGAGGAGACATTCGGCCCTTCGAGCCAGCACCGCCATTCATTGTGATCATGGCTGATCATCCACAATCAATAACCCGTGCCTGCCTTCTCCCCATATCCCTTGACTCCACTAGCCCCTAGAGCTCTATCCAACTCTCTCTTAAATCCATCCAGTGATTTGGCCTCCACTGCCCTCTGTGGCAGGGAATTCCATAAATTCACAACTCTCTGGGTGAAAAAGTTTTTTCTCTCCTCAGTTTTCTCACCTCAGCGGGTCACACATTCTCGCTGAATTGCTTCAGTGCTTTGAGTATTAGTTTATTATTGCCTTGTGTAGAAAATACAGTGAAAAACCTTGTCTGTGTGCTAACGATAGACATAAAATGCTGTAATAATTCCGAGGGTCAGGCAGCATCCCTGGACGGAAAGGATGGGTGACATTTCGGGTCGGGACACTTCTTCCAAAGACCAGAAGCCTGACCCGCTGAGTTATTCCAGCATTTTGTGTCACAAGAATTTAGAAGATTGAGGGGGCATCTCATAGAAGCCTACAAAATTCTTAAGGGGTTGGACAGGCTGGATGCAGGAAGATTGTTCCCGATGTTGGGGAAGTCCAGAACAAGGGGTCACATTTTAAGGATAAGGGGGAAGTCTTTTAGGACCGAGATGAGAAAAACATTCTTCACACAGAGAGTGGTGAATCTGTGGAATTCTCTGCCACAGAAGGTAGTTGAGGCCAGTTCATTGGCTATATTTAAGAGGGAGTTAGATGTGGCCCTTGGGGATCAGGGGGTATGGAGAGAAGGCAAGTACGGGATACCGAGTTGGATGATCAGCCCTGATCATATTGAATGGCGGTGCAGGCTCGAAGGGCAGAATGGCCTCCTCCTGCACCTATTTTCTATTTTTCTATGTTTCTCTTTGGTTTAAACCACCATCTGCAGTCCCTTGTTTCTGCTTTTGTCTACATGCTATATAGTCAAATCGTACCAATATGGAGAACAAAAAAGCCACACGCAACCACAGCAGGGAGCGCAAAGAGAAAAAATATCAGAGTGCAGAATATCGCGTGACAGCGTTAAAGAAAGTGCAAATAAAGCACGGTGTAGTAGGTGTAGGTTTCGGAAGAACAGAGGGGGCAGACACACCTCCATCCATATAAACGGGACTGAGGTGGAGCGGGTCTCCAACTACAAATTCCTCGGGGTACACATCTCGGAGGATCTGTCCTGGTCCCTCAACACCTCAAAGCTAATCAAAAAGGCACAGCAGCGCCTTTACTTTCTGAGAAGGCTCAAAAAAGCCCACCTGTCCCCCCAGATCCTGACGAACTTCTACCGCTGCATCCTGACCACTTGCTTTACGGTATGGTACAGCAGTTGCACCGTGGCAGACAGGAAGGCACTACAACGGGTGGTGAAAACCGCCCAGTACATCATCGGTGCCCCGCTCCCTGCCTTGGATGCCCTCCACCGAAAACGGTGCCTGAAGCGGGTCGGGAAGATCATCAAGGACCCCTCACACCCTAATCATGGACTGTTTGCCCTCCTCCCATCAGGGAGGCGGTACAGGAGCCTCAAGTCCCGCACCAGTAGGACGAAGAACAGCTTCTTCAACTACACCATCCGACTGCTGAACTCGGAGCCCAGCTGATAGATTTGTCTGTACCCTGTATTTATTTATTTTCCATATTGCTACCACTGCACTCTGTATTTATTTTTCTATATCGCTATCACTAAGAACGACGCTAAACTGCATTTCGTTGTACCTATACTTGTATTTGTGCAATGACATTAAACTTGAATTGAATTGAATTGGACGGGAGATCGGTAGATCAGGGCTCGATGGGCCAAAAGGGTAATTCTGCTCCTTGATATTAGTATCAATATACAAATTAGACTATGGTCTAATGGTAACATTTCACTCAGTGTTGGCACGGTGTGGGTAGTTTATCGGTAAGGGTGGTGAAGTGGCAGTTCCTGGGCAGTCTTCTGCAGTTGTATAGGGCTCTGGTGAGACCACACCTGGAGTATTGTGTACAATTTTGGTCTCCTCATTTGTGGAAGGACATCCTTGTGAATGAGGCAGTGCAGCGTAGGTTCACGAGATTGATCCCTGGGATGGCTAAAGGGACTGTCATATGAGGAAAGATTGAAAAGACTAGTGTTGTATTCACTGGAGTTTAGAAAGATGAGGCGGGGGATCTTATAGAAACATATAAAATTATAAAAGGACTGGACAAGCTTGATGCTGGAAAAATGTTCCCAATGTTGGGCGAGTCCAGAACCAGGGGCCACAGTCTTAGAATAAATGGGAGGTCATTTAAGACTGAGGTGAGAAAAAACTTTTTCACCCGGAGAGTTGTGAATTTATGGAATTCCCTGTCATAGAGGGCAGTGGAGGCCAAATCACTGGATGGATTTAAGAGAGAGTTAGATAGAGCTCTAGGGGCTAGTGGAGTTAAGGCATATGGGGAGAAGGCAGGCACGGGTTATTGATGGGGGATGATCAGCCACGATCATAATGAATGGAGGGCTTGACGGGCCGAATGGTCTCCTCCTGCACCTATTTTCTATGTTTCTATGTTTCTATGACCTGTTCACGGGAAACAAACTGCCCCAGGTCTGGGGCCCATTGTCAGACAAGCAGTCGAACAAAAGGGAGGAAGACAGAGGAGGAAGATCCACCAGCAAAAATAAACGACCATCAACAGACAGCTGAGGCCAAAACGACCCAAGCATCTGTTAATGTGTGATGTGTGTCTGATGTATGTGAAGCATTCAGATTCTAGCCTGTCTCAGCTTGAAACCCATTTATATAAACTGTCTGAAGTGATTGAGACCCAGAGTGTAACTGCGTGTGTGTACGCACATGCTCGTGTGTGAGCCTGAGTAAAGGAATGTCTTTTGAAGGTGTGTATTTGGGAATTACACCACATTTGTGTATGTACCAGTGTTCTGTGTGTGCTCATGTGTGTCTGCTTGCTTTGTGTGTTTCTGGATGTGTAACTTTTGCATGTGTGCATGTTTTATGTACATCTTATGTACATCTGTGTGTTGAGTGAGCCATGTATTTTGTGCGTTTTGCCTGTGTGTGTGTGTTTTGTATCTTGCACGCCTCTGTTGTGTACTTGTGTCAGCCATGAATTGTCTCCAACTGCAATTCTTGCCAGAGAGGGAGTACAGAGAAGGTATCTAAATGGTGGCCGATTAGGAAAAGGGGAGATGCAGCGAGCCCTGGGTGTCATGGTACACCAGTCATTGAAAGTAGACATGCAGTTGCAGCAGGCAGTGAAGAAAGCGAATGGTATGTTAGCTTTCATAGCAAAAGGATTTGAGTATAGGAGCAGGGAGGTTCTACTTCAGTTGTACAGGGTCTTGGTGAGACCACACCTGGAACATTGCGTACAGTTTGGTCTCCAAATCTGAGGAAGGACATTATTGCAATAGAGGGAGTGCAGAGAAGGTTCACCAGACTGATTCCTGGGATGTCAGGACTGTCTTATGAAGAAAGACTGGATAGACTCGGTTTATACTCTCTAGAATTTAGGAGATTGATAGGGGATCTTATAGAAACTTACAAAATTCTTAAGGGGTTGGACAGGTTAGATGCAGGAAGATTGTTCCCGATGTTGGGGAAGTCCAGGACAAGGGGTCACAGCTTAAGGATAAGGGGGAAATCCTTTAAGACCGAGATGAGAAAGACTTTTTTCACACAGAGAGTCGTGAGTCTCTGGAACTCTCTGCCCCAAAGGGTAGTTGAGGCCAGTTCATTGGCTATATTTAAGAGGGAGTTAGATGTGGCCCTTGTGGCTAAGGGGATCAGAGGGTATGGACAGAAGGCAGGTACGGGATACTGAGTTGGATGATCAGCCATGATCATATTGAATGGTGGTGCAGGCTCGAAGGGCCGAATGGCCTACTCCTGCACCTAATTTCTATGTTTCAATGTTTCTATGTAAGATTGAAAAGATTAGGCTTGTATTCACTGGAGTTTAGAAGGATGAGGGGATATCTTATAGAAACATATAAAATTATAAAAGGACTGGACAAGCTAGATGCAGGAAAAATGTTCCCAATGTTGGGCGAGTCCAGAACCATGGGCCACACAGTCTTCGAATAAAGGGGAGGTCATTTAAGACTGAGGTGAGAAAAAACATTTTCACCCAGAGAGTTGTGAATTTATGGAATTCCCTGCCACAGAGGGCAGTGGAGGCCAAGTCGCTGGATGGATTTAAGAGAGAGTTAGATGGAGCTCTAGGGGCTAGTGGAGTCAAGGGATATGGGGAGAAGGCATGCACGGGTTATTGATAGGGAACGATCAGCCATGATCATAATGAATTGGCGGTGTTGGCTCGAAGGGCCGAATGGCCTCCTCCTGCACCTATTTTCTATGTTTGTATGCTACACGTCCAGCAATGGCGATAGAAATAATTGCACTAATTAGCCACACAACTACGCAAGATTGCGAAAGTTGCCACAGAGTGGGTTTATTCTGGTGCTTCCCTCTCCCACCCACTCCTCTCAGTAGCTTCCCCCCCCCCCCCCCCCCCACGTTTTGAGTCCAGCCACTCGCTCCCGACAATCCCTGTCATGCCAGCAGCTGCCTGCGCGCAGCCCCCTCTGTAATCGGATAGCTATGCACCGCATTCCTTGGCACGGCTCCACGAGTTGTGGACCCATCGGCTCCACTTAAAGACGCATGCATCGGTGGAGGCATCCTCCCTGTCTCAGCCACTGCAGGGCCCACCGTTACACACCGACCGTCACACCGAGAGAGAGAGGTGCAGCGAGTTTTCCATCTGCAAGCAACAGGCTGTCCCGGTGACAAAGTGCCTCTCCACTTTTACACGCGTCCAACAGGCAATTTGGCCAGAAATGGGGGGAAAACGCGTAGAAATCACGCCACACGGGCTAACCAAACGTCCATAGTGTTGTAGGGAAAGCATCACAAAACTGATAGAAAGCAAAATTACTGGAGGGAGGGAGAGTGATAGAGATAGAGAGAGAGAGAGAGAGGGGGGGAGGGAGAGGGAAAGGGAGTGAGGGGGAGAGAAGAGAGAGGTACACAGTGGGAGGGAGAGAGGGGGCGAGAGGGAGGGAGAGAGGTAGAGGGGCAGAGAGATAGATAGAGAGAGGAGAGAGAGAGAGGAAGGGGAATCATAGAAAATAGGTGCAGGAGTAGGCCATTCGGCCCTTCAAGCATGCACCGCCATTCAATATGATCATTTTAAGGATAAGGGGGAAGTCTTTTAGGACCGAGATGAGAAAAACATTTTTCACACAGAGAGTGGTGAATCTGTGGAATTCTCTGCCACAGAAGGTAGTTGAGGCCAGTTTATTGGCCGTATTTATGAGAGAGTTAGATGTGGCCCTTGTGGCTAAATGGATCAGGGGGTATGGAGAGAAGGCAGGTACGGGATACTGAGTTGGATGATCAACCATGACCATCTTGAATGGCGGTGCAGGCTCGAAGGGCCGAATGGCCTACTCCTGCACTTATTTTCTATGTTTCTATGAAATGTCACCTTCTGCATGTTCACCACAGATGCTGCCTGACCCACTGAGTTACTCCATCACTTTGTGCCTTGACTTTTAAACGTTGTTATGGTAACGGCCTCAACCACTTCCTCTGGCAGCTCATTCAACACACCCACACTACCGTCTGCGTGAAATCAAAATCACCCTTCGGGTCCATATTAAACCTTTCCCCTCTCACTTAAAATCTAATGCCCTCTGGTTCTCGATTCCCCTAGTCTCTGGGGGAAAGGACTGTGTGCATTAGCTCTATCTAAGTCCCTTCAATAGATATACTCATTTTGTACAAAGATCAAATGTTGTCAGCAGCAGTCGGTAAGATGGTGGCAAAGATGCTGTTTCCTCTTGTGCTGATGGGGTAGGTTATCGGTTTGTGACGGAGATAATGTAATGGACCTGTCCCACTTGTGCGACTTTTATGGCGACTGTCCGCACCCGTTGTAGGTCGTTGCAGGTCGCCGAAAATGTCAAAACACTTTGAAAATCCAGCGGTGACCAGAAAGATGCTACGGCTTTTGGCGACTGAGGAGACTCGAACCATAGAAACATAGAAAATAAGTGCAGGAGGAGGCCATTCGGCCCTTTGAGCCAGCACAGCCATTCATTGTGATCATGGCTGATCGTCCCCTATCAATAACCCGTGCCTGCCTTCTCCCCATATCCCTTGACTCCACTAGCCCCTAGAGTTCTATCTATCTCTCTTAAATCCATCCAGCGACTTGGCCTCCACTGCCCTCTGTGGCAGGGAATTCCACAAATTCACAACTCTCTGGGTGAAAACGTTTTTTCTCACATCAGTCTTAAATGACCTCCCTTTTACTCTAAGACTGTGGCCCCTGGTTCTGGACTCGCCCAACATTGGGAATATTTTTCCTGAATCTAGCTTGTCTAGTCCTTTTATAATTTTATATGTTTCTATAAGATATCCCCTCATCCTTCTAAACTCCAGTGAATACAAGCCTGGTCTTTACAATCTTTCCTCACACAACATGTCGCGGGGTGAAGCTTGTATGGTCGCGAGTAGATGCCCAAAGAGTTGTACCTTCTTCTGGTCGCCGTTGTATTTTCAACATTTTCGGCGACCTGCAATGACCTATGACGGTTGCCGGCAGTTGCCGAAAAAGTCGCATAAGTGGGACGAGTCCATTCGTCATAGAGTGATACAGCGTGGAAACAGACCCCGTGCCCAACATTTCCCAGCTATACTAGTCCCACCTGCCTGTGTTTGGTCCATATCCTTCCAAGCCTGTCCTATCCATGTACTTGTTTAATTGTTTCTTAAATGTTGTGATAGTCCCAGCCTCAACTACTTCCTCTGGCAGTTTGTTCCGTACCATCTTTTGTGTGAAAAAGTTACCCCACAGGTTCCTATTAAATATGTTCCTCTTCAACTTAAACAAAGGTCCCCTGTTTCTCTTCGCCTGTGGGCAAGAGACTCTGTGCATCTACCTGATCTATTCCTCTCATGATTTTATACACCTCTATAAAATCACCACTCATCCCCCCAGCTGTGCTCCAAGCAATTGGAATAGAGTTCCAGCCTAGTCAACTTGTTCCCATAGCTCAGACTCTCTAGTCCTGGGAACATCATCCTCTATCATCTGAATGGTGGCCGATTAGGAAAACGGGAGATGCAACGAGACCTGGGTGTCATGGTACACCAGTCATTGAAAGTTGGCATGCAGGTGCAGCAGGCAGTGAAGAAAGCGAATGGTATGTTAGCATTCATAGCAAAAGAATTTGAGTATAGGAGCAGGGATGTTCTCCTGCAGTTGTACAGGGCTTTGGTGAGACCACACCTGGAGTATTGCGTACAGTTGTGGTCTCCAAATTGGAGGAAAGACATTCTTGCCATAGAGGGAGTACAGAGAAGGCTCACCAGAATGATTCCTGGGATGGCAGGACTTTCATATGAAGAAAGACTGGCGGCATTTACTCACTAGAATTTAGAAGATTGAGGGGGGATCTTACCGAAACGTAAAACATTCTTAAGGGGTTGGATAGGCTAGATGCAGGAACATTGTTCCCGATGTTGGGGAAGTTCAGAACAAGGGGTCACAGTTTAAGGATAATGGGGAAGTCTTTTAGGACCGAGATGAGAAAAACATTTTTCACACAGAGAGTGATGAATCTGTGGAATTCTCTGCCACAGAAGGTAGTTGAGGCCAGTTCATTGGCTATATTTAAGAGGGCGTTAGATGTGGCCCTTGTGGCTAAAGGGATCAGGGGGTATGGAGAGAAGGTAGGTACAGGATACTGACTTGGATGATCAGCCATGAACGGCGGTGCAGGCCCGAAAGGCCGAATGGCCTATTCCTGCACCTATTTTCTGTGTTTCTATGTTTCTTTGTTTCAAGGAACCCATGCATCTGCACTCCTAGATGTTTAGGGGTTGTGATAGCTTAATATCAGGGTCTTGCAAGTTCACGAGAAAATTTGAAGGCATCTTTTCACACAGTCTGCCGTTGGAAATTGGAAACTATCCCTCAAAGTCCACAGATGACCGAGTGAGAGTCAGGAAGTCATGATGCAGCTTCATATGACTTTGGTCAGGCCGCATTTGGAGCATTGCATGCAGTTCTGGTTGCCCTGTTACAGGAAGGATGTGGAGGCTTCAGAAACTGTGCAAAAGAGGTTTAGCAGAATGTCTGAAGTCACCTATTTCTCCAGAGATGCTGTCTGCCCCCCTGAAATAAAGGGTGAGAGAGATACAGGCCAAACGCGGGCAGGTGGGACTAGTGTGGTTAGGGTACCTTGGTTGGCATTGGCAAGTTGGGGGGAGGGAGGGGGTGTCTGTGTTTGTGCGTGTGTGTGTTTGTGTTTGTGCGTGCGTGTGTGTGTGTGTGTGTGTGTGTGTGTGTGTGTGTGTGTGTGTGTGTGTGTGTGTGTGTGTGTGTGTGTGTGTGTGTGTGTGTGTGTGTGTGTGTGTGTGTGTGTGTGTGTGGTCAAGTCAAGTCAAACAAACTTTATTGTCATTTAGAAATACATTGATATATGCAGTTCCAAACGAAATTACGTTACATTTGGCTCCCTGTGCAACACAATAAATTAACCAAAGGATAGGCATGGATGAAAAGGATAAATAGACAATGGTGGCAGCCGTGTGTGTGTGTGTGTGTGTGTGTGTGTGTGTGTGTGTGTGTGTGTGTGTGTGTGTGTGTGTGTGTGTGTGTGTGTGTGTGTGTGTGTGTGTGTGTGTGTGTGTGTGTGTGTGTGTGTGTGTGTGTGTGTGTGTGTGTGTGTGTGTGTGTGTGTGTGTGTGTGTGTGTGTGTGTGTGTGTACAATAAATAAATGAAGGTACTAAACTTTTTTTATATATACACTGAACTTATTTATAGGTACACAAAAATGCTGGAGAAAGTCAGTGGGTGCAGCAGCATCTGAAATGCAGCAAAATGAAATAGGCAACGTTTCGGGCCGAAACCGTTCTTCAGACTGATAGGGGATGGGGGGAGGCGGGGAGAAGGAAGGAAAAAGGATGAGGAGGAGCCCAAGGGCTGAGGGAGAGGTAGGAAGGGGAGGAGACAGCAAGGGTTAACAGAATTGTGAGAAAGCAATGTTCATGCCACCAGGATGCAGACTCCCCAAGCTGAATATGAGGTGATGTTCCTCCAATTTCCGGTGTTGCTCACTCTGGCCGTGGAGGAGGCCCAGGACAGAGAGGTCGGATTTATATATAAATCCATGTTGTATGATGCAGACTATTACTTTAGCTCTTCATGTAAATAAATATTCATCTATCTCAACCTCAAATGTACCCTGAGATGATCATCTGATTCCCATGGCTGAATTCCAACAACTTGCGTAAATTAATTTTAAAAATTCTTCATCTTCGTACATGTATGACCCCTTATCCTGGGATCAGTACCCCGAGCCTGTATACCCGGTCTAAGGGAACAGAGTCTTGGTATCTACGATGATGGTCCCTCGCAGAATCTTGCAAAACTTCACGAGATCATTTGTCAGTCTTCCAAACTCAAGCGAGTCTGTCCAATCTCACAAAGTGTCCATCGTGGGAAAACTCCGTCATGCCAGGCATCAGTATAATAAATCTAAACCGTACTGACTCCAAATCAAATGCACGCTTCTTTGGGTACACAGACCAAAACTGCACAGATATTGTCTTACCAAAGTCTTGTAGAATGTAGAACAGTACAACATGGGAACAGGCCCACAAAGTCCATGTCAATAGACAATAGACAACAGGTGCAGGAGTAGGCCATTTGGCCCTTCGAGCCAGCACCACCATTCAATCTGATCATGACTGATCATCCACAATCAGTACCCCGTTCCTGCCTTCTCCACATATCCCCTGACTACGCTATTTTTAAGAGCCCTATCTAGCTCTCGCATGAAAGCATCCAGAGAACCTGCCTCCACCGCCCTCTTACGAGAATTCCACAGACTCACCACTCTCTGTGAGAAAAAGTGTTTCCTCGTCTCCGTTCTAAATGGCTTATTCCTTATTCTTAAACTGTGGCCCCTGGTTCTGGACTCCCCCAAAATCGGGAACATGTTTCCTGCCTCTAGCGGGTCCAAGCCCTTAACAATCTTATATGTTTCAATGAGATCCCCTCTCATCCTTCTAAACTCCAGAGTGTACAAGCCCAGCTGCTCCATTCTTTCAGCATATGACAGTACCGCCATCCCGGGAATTAACCTTGTAAACCTACGCTGCACTCCCTCAAATTATGCCAAGTTAAAGTAAGTTCCTGTGCCTGCTCATGATCCATATGTATTCCTATAGCATATACCTTGTGTCTATCTGAAAGCCTCTTAAACGCCACCATCGTATCTGCCTCCACCACTACCCCTGGCAATGCGTTCCAGACCCCCACCACTCTCCCTGTAAAAAAACAATCTTGTCCTGCACATCTCCGAAAAAATGTTCCCCCTTTCACTTTAACGTTATGCCTTCTTGTTATCTAGTCTTTAACATTTTTGCATTCTGGGGAAAAAGATTCTGACTGTCTACCCTATCTCTGCCCCTCATAATTTTATAAACTTCTATCAGGTCCCCAGCCTCAGCCTCTGATGCTCCAGAGAAAACAATCCAAGTTTGCCCATCCTCCAGAAACAAGGAACTGCAGATGCTGTTTCACAAAAAAGATTGTAACAGAGCCCCAGAGCCCTAGTATAGAGCCCTAGTGAGACCACACCTGGAGTATTGTGTATGATGAGAGGGAATCTTATTGAAACATATAAGATTGTTAAGGGCTTGGACACGCTAGAGGCAGGAAACATGTTCCCGATATTGGGGGAGTCCAGAACCAGGGGCCACAGTTTAAGAATAAGGAGGAAGCCATTTAGAACAGAGACGAGGAAACACTTTTTCTCACAGAGAGTGTTGAGTCTGTGGAATTCTCTGCCTCAGAAGGCAGGTTCTCTGGATGCTTTCAAGAGAGAGCTAGATAGGGCTCTTAAAGATAGCGGAGTCATGGGATATGGGAAGAAGGCAGGAACGGGGTACTGATTGGGGATGATCAGCCATGATCACATTGAATGGCGGTGCTGGCTCGAAGGGGCCGAATGGCCTACTCCTGCAACTATTGTCCATTGCAAAGTGTTGTCTATTGCAAAGTGCAGCTCAGTCGGCATCTCTGGAGAATGTCTCCTTTTTACAAATTCCCTCTGATCTAGACAGCATACTGACACATCTCTGCTGCACCCTGTCCAAAGCCTCCATATCCTTCCGGTAATGGGGAGACCAGAACTGCATGCGATGCTTCAAATGCGACCTAACCAAAGCCCTCTAAAGCTGCATCACGCCTTCCTGACTCTCACACATGTGAGGTTTATGAGAATGATCCCAGGGATGATTAGATTAACATATGATGAGCGTTTGACGGTTCTAGGCCTCTGCTCGCTGGAGTTTAAAAGGAAACTTACTGAATAGTGAAAGGCCTGGATAGAATGTGTACAGTTTTGTTCTCCTAATTTAAGGAAGGACATCCTTGTGATTGAGGCAGTGCAGCGTAGGTTCACGAGATTGATCCCTGGGATGGCGGGACCGTCATATGAGGAAAGATTGAAAAGACTAGGCTTGTATTCACTGGAGTTTAGAAGGATGAGCGGGGTATCTTATTGAAACATATAAAATTATAAATGGACTGGACAAGCTAGATGCAGGAAAAATGTTCCCAATGTTGGGCGAGTCCAGAACCAGGGGCCACAGTCTCAGAATAAAGGGGAGGTCATTTAAGGCTGAGGTGAGAAAAAACATTTTCACTGAGAGAGTTGTGAATTTATGGAATTCCCTGCCACAGAGGGCAGTGGAGGCCAAATCAGTGGATGGATTTAAGAGAGAGTTGGAAAGAGCTCGAGGGGATAGTGGAGTCAAGGGATATGGGGAGAAGGCAGGCACAGGTTATTGAAAGGGGACGATCAGCCATGATCGCAATAAATGGCGGTGCTGGCTCGAAGGGCCGAATGGCCTCCTCCTGCACCTATTTTCTATGTTTCTATGTCTAATGAATGTGGAGAGGATGGTTCCCCTAGTGGGAGAGCCGAGAACCTGATGACACAGCCTCAGAATAAAAGGATGTACCTTTAGAAAGAAGATGAGGAGAAATTGTCTTTAGTCAGAGGGTGGGGAATCTGTGGAAGTTATTCTTACAGAGACGGCTGTGGAGGCCAAGTCATTGGGTTTTTTAAAACGAGAGATATATAGTTTCTTGATTAGAAAGGGTGTCAAAGGTTACTTGGGTAGAAGGCAGGAGAATGGGGTTGAGAGGGAAAGATCAAACAGCCATGATTGAATGGCGGAGTCGTCCAGATGGTCCAATGGCCTAATTCTGTTCCTATGACTTCCTAGGAACACAATGCCCCTAGCAATTAAGGCAAGCATACAATACACATTCTTTACCACTCTATTCACTTAAGTCGCCATCTTTGTAGTGAGAGTTGTCCCATGTCTCAACTCCAATCCCCAAGCAGTAAAGGCTCCCACACCTCAATTGTTTGTTGAACGAACATAGAAGATAGGTGCAGGAGTAGGCCATTCGGCCCTTCGAACCTGCACCTCCATTCTATATGATGATCTAAAATCAGTACCCCATTCCCGCTTTCCCCCCATATCCCTTGATTCCGTAAGCTCTAAGAGCTCTATCTAACTCTCTCTTGAAATCATCCAGTGACTTGGCCTCCACTGCCTTCTGTGGCAGAGAATTCCGCAGATTCACAACTCTCTGGGTAAAAATGTTTTTCCTCATCTCAGTCCTAAATGGCCCACCTCTTATTCTTAAACTGTGACCCCTGGTTCTGGACTCCCCCTTCATCGGGAAACATTATCTTGCACCTAGCCTGTCCAATCCCTCAAGAATTGTATCATGCCTGTGTCACGGGTTTAATAAACTGTCACACGAGAATATCCATCTGCCCACAGTTTGTAATTCTTCACATACTTATATTCACATATAAGAAGGCCATTTGGCCCATCTTATCTATGTTAGCCCACAGGGGAGCATGCTGGGATTGTTTTTATTGATTTTTTTTGTACATATTATTGTAAATAATCGATTAACTGAGAATGATGGATGGCACGGTGGGGTAGCGTTAGAGCTACTGCCTCACAGCGCCAGAGACTCGGGTTCGATCCTGACTACGGGTGCTGTCCGTACGGAGCTTGTACGTTCAACCCGTGACCTGCGAGGGTTTTCTGCGAGATCTACGGTTTCCTCCCACACTCCAGAGACGTGCAGATTTGTAGGTTAATTGGCCTGGCGTTAATGTAAAAATTGTCCCTAGTGTGTGTAGGACAGTGTTGGTGTGCGGGGTTCGGCGACAGGCGCGGACTCGGTCGGCCAAAGTGCCTGATTCCACGCTGTTTTGGCCTCCTAATCTGAGGAAATACATTCTTGCCATAGAGGGAGTACAGAGAAGGTTCACCAGACTGATTCCTGGGGTGGCAGGACTTTCATATGAAGAAAGACTGGATAGACTCGGCTTGTATCGCTAGAATTTAGAAGATTGAGGGGGGATCTTATAGAAACTTACAAAATTCTTAAGGGGTTGGACAGGCTAGATGCAGGAGGATTGTTCCCGATGTTGGGGAAGTCCAGAACAAGGGGTCACAGTTTAAGGATAAGGGGGAAGTCTTTTAGGACCGAGATGAGAAAAACATTTTTCACACAGAGAGTGGTGAATCTGTGGAATTCTCTGCCACAGAAGGTAGTTGAGGCCAGTTCATTGGCTATATTTAAGAGGGAGTTAGATGTGGCCCTTGTGGCTAAAGGGATCAGGGGGTATGGAGAGAAGGCAGGTACAGGATACTGAGTTGGATGATCAACCATGATCATATTGAATGGCGGTGCAGGCTCGAAGGGCCGAAAGGCCTACTCCTGCACCTATTTTCTATGTTTCTATGTTTCTATAAACAAAATGTGTTTTGATTATGATATGTATATGCTTCTTAATAAAAATATTATTAAATTTTAAAAAAAAAGATGCTCAGACAACCCACTCTCCACTAAACTAAACTGACGTGTTTTTGCTGCTAGTTGGCACTGCAACTTTGCTGAGCTTGAGTTCCCCACTCGAGCTCTGCGGTTTGCAAACAACTTATCCTAAAAGGGTGCTTGTGTTTTGTGGGAGGAAGCAAAGCTAAAATTTGCATTAATGTTGGGATTTTCTGACCACGAGCCTTCTCAAAATGCTTGACGGCCGATGGGGAGAGTTATTGAAGGGGAAGCAACGCAGTAAGCAATCAGCTAGCACTTAGCAACAAAATTGGCTTGTGATATGGTGGTTTAGTTTCAAGATATAGGGCCGAAACAGGCCCTTCGGCCCACCGAGTCCACACCGACCAGCAATCCCTGCACATTAACACTATAGTACACCTGCTAAGGACAATTTTGCATTTATACCAAGCCACTTAACCCACAAACATGTCTGTCTTTGGAGTGTGGGAGGAAACCAAAGATCTCAGAGGCAGCACACGCAGTCACGGAGGGAGAACTCACAAACTCCGTACGGGTAGCGCCCGTAGTCAGGATTGAACCCGTCTCCGGCACTATAATGCCCCTGCCCCACTTAGGAAATCTGAATGGAAACCTCTGGAGACTTTGCGCCCCACCCAAGGTTTCTGTGCGGTTCCCGAAGGTTCCCGGAGGTTTTTGTCCTCCGGCAACCACCTTCAACTAGCATCGCAACCGGCTTTGACTAAAAAATTACCGATTTTTAAAACGGAAACCACTTTCGACCATTAGGGAAACTGACAAAAACCTCCGGGAACCACACGGAAACCTTGGGTGGGGCGCAAAGTCTCCAGAGGTTTCCGTTCAGGATTCCTAAGTGGGACAGGGGCGTTGGGCAGCAACTCTACCACTGGGCCATCGTGCTGCCTGTTTGAAACGTTGATATTAGCCTGGATGTTAGGGAGGAGGTGGATTGTTTTTCCTGGAGCGTGGAGGCTGAGGGGTGAGAGGCATAGATAGGGTAGACAGTCAAAACCTTTTTTTCCCTGGGTGGAGATATCAAAGACCAGAGGGCATAGTTCTCAGGTCAGAGGGCAAAGCTTAAAGGAGGTGTGTATGGCAAGTTTTTTTACAGAGAGGGCATTCCAGTGTTGGTGGAGGCAGGTACAATCGTGGTGTTTAAGAGTCTTTTAGATAGAGGTCTCCTAATTTGAGGAAGGACATCCTTATGATTGAGGCAGTGCAGCGTAGGTTCACGTGATTGAACCCTGGGATGGCGGGACTGTCATATGAGGAAAGATTGAAAAGACTAGGCTTGTGTTCACTGGAGTTTAGAAGGATGAGGGGATATCTTATAGAAACATATAAAATTATAAAAGGACTGGACTAGCTAGATGCAGGAAAAACGTTCCCAATGTTGGGCGAGTCCAGAACCAGGGGCCACAGTCTTAGAATAAAGGGGAGGTCATTTAAGTCTGAGGTGAGAAAAAACATTTTCACTGAGAGAGTTGTGAATTTATGGAATTCCCTGCCACAGAGGGCAGTGGAGGCCAAGTCACTGGATGGGTTTAAGAGAGAGTTAGATAGAGCTCATGGGGCTAGTGGAGTCCAGGGATATGGGGAGAAGGCAGGCATGGGTTATTGATAGGGGACGATCAGCCATGATCACAATGATTGGCGGTGCTCGTTCAAAGGGCCGAATGGCCTCCTCCTGCACCTATTTTCTATGTTTCTATGTTTCTAGGTTGGAGCGTGCAGGGAATGGAGGGCCATGGATTATGTTTCATCATGTGCAACACAGGCACTGTGCGCTGATGGGCCTGTTTCTGTACAGTTTTTCAACCCAAAACGTCACCTATCCATGTTCTCCGGAGATGCTGCCTGACCCGCTGAGTTACTCCAGCACTCTGTGAAACGTCACCTATCCATGTTCTCCACAGATGCTGCCTGACCCGCTGAGTTACTCCAGCACTCTGTGAAACGTCACCTATCCATGTTCTCCACAGATGCTGCCTGACCCACTGAGTTACTACAGCACTTTGTGTACTTTTGGGTGCCGTCCGTGTGGAGTTTGTGTATTCTTCCTGTGACCACATGCGTTTTCTCCGGTTTCCTTACCCCATCCCAAATTAAAAATTAACATTATTTAATGATTGGAAACATTAGCTACGCAGTGGTGCTGGTTTCTGGCGGGGCACGGTGACAGACGCAGCGCACATCCCTGCCGTCCATGCAGCTGGCAAGCTCCTCTTTTGTCTCTAGGGACATGCGGGTTTGTAGGTTAATTGGCCTCTCTACATTTCCCCCCAGTGTATCGGGCATCTATAAGAAATGGGATAACATAGAACTAGTGTGAATGGGTGATCGGTGGTCAGCCCGGACTCGGTGAGCTGAAGGGACTGCTTGCATGCTTTATCCCTAAACCCATTCCCACTAGTTCTATGTTCTAGAAACATAGAAAATAGGTGCAGGAGTAGGCCATTCGGCCCTTCGAGCCTGCACCGCCATTCAATATGATCATGGCTGATCATCCAACTCAGTATCCTGTACCTGCCTTCTCTCCATACCCCCTGATCCCTTTAGCCACAAGGGCCACATCTAACACCCTCTTAAATATAGCCAATGAACTGGCCTCAACTACCTTATGTGACAAAGAATTCCAGAGATTCACCACTCTCTGTGTGAAAAATGTTTTTCTCATCTCGGTCCTAAAAGACTTCCCCCTTATCCTTAAACTGTGACCCCTTTTTCTGAACTTCACCAACATCGGGAACAATCTTCCTGCATCTAGCCTGTCCAACCACTTAAGAACGTTTCTATAAGATCCCCCCTCAATCTTCAAAATTCTGGCGAGTACAAGCCGAGTCTATCCAGTCTTTCTTCATGTGAAAGTCCTGCCATCCCAGGAATCAGTCTGGTGAACCTTCTCTGTACTCCCTCCGGCGCTGTAATGCCCCTGTCCCACTTAGGAAACCTGAATGGAAACCTCTGGAGACTTTGCGCCCCATCCAAGGTTTCCGTGCAGTTGGCAAGAATGTCCTTCCTCAAATTAGGAGACCAAAACTGTACGCAATACTCCAGGTGTGGTCTCACCAAAACCAGGTACAACTGCAGTAGAACCTCCCTGCTCCTATACTCAAATCCTTTTGTATGAATGCTAGCATACCATTTGCTTTCTTCACTGCCTGCTGCACCTGCATGCCTACTTTCAATGACTGGTGTACCATGACACCCAGGTCTCGTTGCATCTCCCCTTTTCCTAATCGGCCACCATTCAGATAATAGTCTACTTTCAGATCCACTCCCAGCACAGCGGCAGTGGCCACATCTGAAAGAGGGAACTGGAAGTGTGCATTGAAAGGGAAATTCCTTAGGAAAAAAACAGGATATTTTATCACTTCCTTACGGGTCAAAGCCCGTCCCAAGAGGAAAGACTCTCAGTGTGTTTATGGACATTTAAAACAATGATTAGGGAAAACATTTTTTGGATTTCTTTGAGCAAAATATAAAATGAATTGAATGCCAACAATTTTAGTTTAGTTTAGAGATACAGCGCAGAAACAGGCCTTCCGCCCACGGAGTCTGCACTGACCAGCGATCCCCGTACACTACGGAGGGGCGGCATAATGGCATAGCAGGAGAGTTGCTGTCTTAATGCCCCTGTCCCACTCAGGAAACCTGAACGGAAACCTCTGGAGACTTTGCGCCCCACCCAAGGTTTCCGTGCGGTTCCCGGAGGTTCCCGGAGGGCAACCACCTTCAACTAGCATCGCAACCAGCTTCGACTAAATCATTAACAGTTTTTAAAACGGAAACCACTTTCGACCATTAGGGAGACTGACAAAAACCAGGAACCTCCGGCAACCGCACGGAAACCTTGGGTGGGGCGCAAAGTCTCCAGAGGTTTCCATTCAGGTTTCCTAAGTGGGACAGGGGCATTACAGCGCCGGAGAGCCGGGTTCAATCCCAACTACGACTGCTGTCTGTACGGAGTTTGCACGTTCTCCTTGTGACCGGCGTGGGTTTTCTCCGAGATCTTCGGTTTCCTCCCACATTCCAAGAACGTACATGTCTGCAGGTTCGTTGACTTGGTATAAAGGTAAAATAGTCCCTAGTGCGTGTAGGACAGTGTTAATGTGCGGGGATTGCTGGTCGACACGGGCTTGGTTGGCTGAAGGACCCGTTTTATAGAAACATCAAAAAATAGAAAATAGGTGCAGGAGGAGGCCATTCGGCCCTTCGAGCCAGCATCGCCATTCATTGTGATCATGACTGATTGGCCGCTATCAATAACCCATGCCTTCCTTCTCCCCATATCCAACTCTATCAAGTTTGCGGATGACACAAAGCTGGGTGGCAGTGTGAACTGTGAAGAGGATGTTAGGAGTTTGCAGGGGGACCTGGACAGGTTGAGTGACTGGGCAGATGCGTGGCACATGCATTATAATATAGATAAATGTGAGGTTATCGACTTTGGCGGCAAAAACAAGAGGGCAGATTATTATCTCAATGGGGTTGGGTTAGGAAAGGGGGAGGTACAGCGAGACCTGGGTGTCCTTGTACACCGGTCACTGAAAGTTGGCGTGCAGGTACAGCAGGCAGTGAAGAAAGCTAATGGAATGTTGGCCTTCATAACAAGGGGATTTCAGTATAGGAGTAAAGAGGTTCTTCTGCAGTTGTCTTGGGCTCTGGTGAGACCACATCTGGAGTATCGTGTACAGTTTTGGTCACCTAATTTGAGGAAGGACATCCTTGTGATTGAGGCAGTGCAGCGTAGGTTCACGAGATTGATCCCTGGGATGGTGGGACTGTCATATGAAGAAAGATTGAAAAGACTAGGCTTGTATTCACTGGAGTTTAGAAGAATGAGGGGGGATCTGATAGAAACATATAAAATTATAAAAGGACTGGACAAGCTAGATGCAGGAAAAATGTTCCCTATGTTGGGTGAGTCCAGAACCAGGGGCCACAGTCTTAGAATAAAGGGGAGGTCATTTGAGACTGAGCTGAGAAAAAACTTTTTTACCCAGGGAGTTGTGAATTTATGGAATTCCCTGCCACAGAGGACAGTGGAGGCCAAATCACTGGATGGATTTAAGATAGAGTGGGATAGAGCTCTAGGGGCTAGGGATATGGGGAGAAGGCAGGCACGGGTTATTGATAGCGGACGATCAGCCATGAACATATTAAATGGCGGTGCTGGCACGAAGGGCCGAATGGCCTCCTCCTGCACCTATTTTCTATGTTTCTATGTCTCTATGTTTGTATCCAACTCTCTCTTAAATACATCCAGTGACTTGGCTTCCACTGCCCTCTGTGGCAGGGAATTCCATAAATTCACAACTCTCTGGGTGAAAAAGTTTTTTCTCACTTCAGTCTTAAATGACCACCCCTTTATTCTAAGACTGTGGCCCCTGGTTCGGGACTCGCCCAACATTGGGAACATTTTTCCTGCATCTAACTTGTCCAGTCCATTTATAATTTTATATGTTTCTATAAGATATCCCCTCATCCTTCTAAACACCAGTGAATACAAGCCTAGTCTTTTCAATCTTTCCCCCTATGACAGTCCCGCCATCCCAGGGATATTTCCACACAGTATCTCAAAAGCAAAAACTAAACTAAACTAACCGTATTCGACCTATTAGGGACAATTTACAGTTTTACCGAAGACGATTAACCTATCAGCCTGTGAGTCTTTGGAGTATAGGTGGAAACCGAATGAAAAACCACGCAGGTATTGAAACCTTGACACAGTTTCAATGTGGTCTATTGAGAAGATTAAGTAGGTCAGTATCAGGAGTTTGCAACTAATGGAAAACATAAAATTGTTTGAGTTTATGGTGATTAGGTTTATTATTGTCACATGTACCGAGTTATAGTGTAAAATCTGAAGGAGGGTCCCGACCTGAAACACTACCCATCCATGAGCTCCAAGGATGCTGTCAGACATAGACACAAAGAAACATAGAAAATAGGTGCTGGAGTAGGCCATTCGGCCCTTCGAGCCTGCACCCCCATTCAATATGATCATGGCTGATCATCCAACTCAGTATCCCGTACCTGCCTTCTCTCCATACCCCCTGATCCTTCTAGCCACAAGGGCTACATCTAACTCCCTCTTAAATATAGCCAATGAATTGGCCTCAACTACCTTCTGTGGCAGAGAATTCCAGAGACTCACCACTCTCTGTGTGAAAAATGTTTTTCTCATCTCGGTCCTAAAAGATTTCCCCCTTATCCTTAAACTGTGACCCCTTGTTCTGGACTTCCCCAACATCGGGAATAATCTTCCTGCATCTAGCCTGTTCAACCCCTTAAGAATTTTGTAAGTTTCTATAAGATCCCGCCTCATGTACCGAGTTCCATTGTAAAATCTGAAGTAGGGTCCCGACCTGAACCGTCACCCATCCAAGGATGCTGTCAGAGCTGTTATGTTACCCCAGCAGTTTGTGCCTTCTTTTTAGTAAACCGCCATCTGCAGTTCCTTGTTTCTACAGTAAAAAAACTCTGGTTGCTATCCAATTAGATGAAAGTACAGTCGTCAAACTCAAGGACAATAGGTAGAGCGATGGGGAAGATACAGAGTGCAGAATATCGATGAAACAAAGAACATGTGCTGGTTGATGCACAAAAGGACACACAATTTTGGAGTAACTCAGTAGTAACTCAGAAGGATGAGTGGGGATCTTATAGAAACATATACAATTATAAAAGTTCTGGGCAAGCTAGATGCAGGAAAAAATTTCCCAATGTTGGGCGAGTCCAGAACCAGGGGCCACAGTCTTAAAATAAAGGGGAGGTCATTTAAGACCAAGGTGAGAAAAAACCTTTTCACCCAGAGAGTTGTGAATTTGTGGAATTCCCTGCCACGGTGGGCAGTGGAGGCCAAATCACTGGATGGATTTAAGAGAGAGTTAGATAGAGCTCTCGGGGCTAGTGGAGTCAAGGGATATGGGGAGAAGGCGGGTTATAGATAGGGGACAATCCAGCACTTTGTGTCCTTTTGTGCAGAACATAGTTGTCAGCATTGTAGCGCACCAGTTCCTGAGACAAAATCCAATGTCTGCAATGTGGGAGAGGGGAATCTATATATATATGTATTGTTTGTTTGTTGTTGTTTCTTTTTATGTGCGTGCGCGTGTGTGTGTGTATATGTAGTACTCTTTAAACAATATAATAAATGAAAAAATAATCAGTGTACTGAACTTTTTTTATATGTACACTGAACTTATTTATATATATATATATATGTTCAGTGTATATATAAACAAGTATATTTGTGTATATTTAAAAAAATCAGCACACTGATTATTTTTTCATTTATTATATTGTTTGAGGCCACACCTGGAGTATTGCGTACAGTTTTGGTCTCCCAATCTGAGGAAAGACATTCTTGCCATAGAGGGAGTACAGAGAAGGTTCACCAGACTGATTCCTGGGATGGCAGGACTTTCATATGAAGAAAGACTGGATACGCGGCTTGTACTCGCTAGAATTTAGAAGATTGAGGGGGGATCTTATAGAAACTTACAAAATTCTTAAGGGGTTGCACAGGCTAGATGCAAGAAGATTGTTCCCGATGTTGGGGAAGTCCAGAACAACGGGCCACAGTTTGAGGATAAGGGGGAAGTTTTTTAGGACAGAGATGAGAATTTTTGTTTCACACAGAATCTGTGGAATTCTCTGCCACAAAAAGTAGTTCATTGGCCAGTTTTTGGCTATATTTAAGAGGGAGTTAGATGTGGCCCTTGTGGCTAAAGGGATCACGGGTATGGAGAGAAGGCAGGTACAGGATACTGAGTTGGATGATCTGCCATGATCATATTGAATGGCGGTGCTGGCTTAAAGGGCCGAATGGCCGACTCCTGCACCTATTTTCTATGTTTCTATGAATGGGCTGTTGTGGTGCTTTGCCTTTCCATATATGTCTGCAAGGATGGTAAAAGAGCTGATTGTGAAAGGGTTGCGGGATGACGCAAGGGCTTCTGTGCCAGAGGTTGACATTTATAGATGAGTTGGTGGATAGGAATGCAACTTTTTCTGTTGTTGCACTGGCTTGCAGGCTAGAGTCTTGTCTGGTGACACAGCAGTCACAAAACACAGAACAGTAAAGCACAGGAACAGGCCTTTCAGTCCACAATGTCCTTGCCGAACTTGCCGTTAGGTTAAACTCATCTCTTCTACTTTCTTTAGAGGTTTAGTTTAGTTAAGAGATACAGCACGGAAACAGGCCCTTCGGCCCACCGAGTCCGTGCTGACCAGCGATCCCTGCACATCAACACAATCCTACACACACTGGAGACAATTTACACTTCTACCAAGTGTACAAACCCAAGTCAATTAACCTACAAACCTGTACGTCTTTGGAGGGTGGGAGGAAACCGATCTTGGAGAAAACCCACGTGGTCACGGGGAGAATGTACAAACCCCATAAAAACATGAACCCGTATTCGGGATTGAACCCGGGTCTCTGGCGCGGCAAGCACTGTAAGGCAGCAACTCTACCACTGTGTCACCATGCCACCCTTTATTCTTTATTAGAGTCACAGAGTCAGAGTGATACAGCGCGGAAACAGGCCCTTCGGCACAACTCGCCCACCCGGCCAATAATGCCCCAGCTACTCTTGTCCCACTTGCCTGTGCTTGGTTCATATCCCTCCAAACCTGTCCTTTCCATGTACCTGCCCAACTGTTTCTTAAACAATGGGATAGCTCCCAGCCTCAACTACCTCCTCTGGCAGCTTGTTCCTTGCACCCACCACCGTTTGTGTGAAAAAGTTACCCCTCGGATTCCTATTAAATCTTTTCCCCTTCACTTTGAACCTATGTCCTCTGGTCCTCGATTTCCCTACTCTGGGCAAAAGACTGTGCATCTACCCGATCTATTCCTCTATAAGATCACCCCTTATCCTCCTGCGCTCCATGGAATAGAGACCCAGCCTACTCAACCTCTCCCTATAGCTCACACCCTCTAGTACTGGCAACATCCTCGTAAATCTGTTCTAAACCCTTTCAAGCTTGACAATATCTTTCCTATAACATGGTGCCCAGAACTGAACACAATATTCTAAATGCGGTCTCACCAACGTCTGATACAACTGCAACATGACCTCCCAACTTCTATACTCAATACTCTGACAGTTGAAGGCCAAAGTGCCAAAAGCCTTTATCTACCTGCGACTCGACCTTCAAGGAACCATGCACCTGCACTCCTAGATCCCTCTGCTCTACAACATTACCCAGAGGCCTTTACTGTTTAGGTCCTGCCCTTGTTCGACATCCCAAAATGCAACAACTCACACTTCTCCGTATTAAATTCCGTCAACCATTCCTCCGCCCACCTGGCCAATCGATCCAGATCCTGCTGTAATCGTTCACAACCATCTTCATTATCTGCAAAACCACTAACTTTTGTATCATCAGCAAACTAGTTAACCTTGCCCTGTATGTTCGCATCCAAATCATTAATGTTGATGACAAACAGTAACGGGCCCAGAACCGAACCCAGAGGCACACCACTAGTCACAGGCCTCCAGTCTGAGAAGCAACCTTCCACCATCACCTTTCCATGGAGCCAATTTGCTATCCATTCAGCTACCCCTTCTTGGATCCCATGCAATCTACCATTCCAGAGCAGCCTACCCTGCAGAACCTTGTTGAATGCCTTACTGAAGTCCATGTACACAGCTCTGCCCTCATCAACCTTTTTGGTCACGTCTTCAAAAAAATCAATCAGATTTGTGAGACAAGACTTCCCATGTACAAAACCATGCTGACTATCCCTAATCAGCCCTTGCGTATCCAAATGCCTGTATATCCTATCCCTCAGAATGCTCTCCAGTAACTTACCAACTACAGATGTTAAGCTCATCGGCCTCTAATTCCAAGCCTTTCCCCTGCAGCCCTTCTTGTAAAGAGGCACAACATTTGCCACCCTTCAGCCTTCCGGCACCTCTCCTGTATTTAAGGACGACTCGTAAATTTAAACCAGGGCTCTCGAAATTTCCTCCCTAGTTTCCCACAATGTCCTCGGATATATCAGGTCAGGTCCTGGAGATTTGACTGCCTTCAACAGTACCTTCAGTACTTCTTCGACAGTAACCCTGACTGCTCTCAAGACACTTCCGTTGACTGCTCCAAATTCCTCTGTCCTACTGTCTTTCTCCTCACTAAATACAGAGGAGAAATACTTATTTAGTACCTTGGCCATTTCCTGTGGCTCCACACAGAGGTAACCACTTTGATGCCTGAGAGGTCCCACTCTCTCTCTAGTTACACTTTTCCACCATGTATGTATAAACTATTTTGGGATTGTCCTTAATGCTACCCACCAGAGCTTCCTCCTGGCCCCTTTTCGCCCTTCTGATTTCCTTTTTTAGTTTATTCCTTAGCTCCCGAAACTCCTCCAGGGATGCACGATCCCAGCTGCCTATACCTGTCCAATGCATCCTTCTTGTTTTTGGTCAATGTCTCAATTTCCTTCGTCGGTCAAGCTTCATTACGTTTGCCTGCTTTGCCCTTCACTCTAATGGGGACGTACACACCCTGAGCTTTCTTCAGTACACTCATAAAAACATCCCACTTGGCCGTTGTTCCTTTCCCATCTAATAACCTGCTCCAGTCAACTTGAGCAAGACCTTCTCTCATGCCCTCAAAGTTGGCCGTACCCCATATGACCATTTGATCATGTGGACCCTCTCTGTCCCCATCCATAACTATCATAAACCTAATCAAACTGTGGTCAATGGTCCCAAAACGCTCCTCCACACACACTCCATTAACTTGCCCTTCCCAATTTCCCAATACTAGATCCTGCATTGCCCTCTCATGTGTGGGGGCTTCCTCACACTGCTTATGCCCCTGTCCCACTTAGGAAACCTAAATGGAAACCTCTGGAGACTTTGCACCCCACCCAAGGTTTCCGTGCGGTTCCCGAAGGTTTTTGTCAGTCTCCCTCATGGTCGAAAGTGGTTTCTGTTCTTCTATGTTCTACCTTCTATGTTCCGGCGCTTTCGACCAGAGGGGCATTAAGATCGCTTGTAATTTTAATAATAACTAGACCAAGCGCGGGCCGGTTGGGTCCCGTTCCCCCAAAGCAATATTCCCCAAAACTGCGCACGCGCGGCTGATGGGCCCGCACTGCGCAGACGCGACCGCCACGATCAAAGTTGTCCCATTGACGGCAGAAATAAAGTTAAAGTTAATAAAGTGAATAGAGGACCCGTGGACCCGTTTGTAAAATAGAACAAAACTTACCCGTGGAGCCATTGGGTCCTCGTTGTGAGGCCAGGCAAGTACACGGGCATCCCCCAACTGCGCAGGCGCAGGTGGCAGGTTGGGGGCGCTGTTAATACCAATAACTTCACATAACTTCTGGGGACTCCTGGGAGTTCCCATCAAACTGAACCTTTGATGGGAAGAAAATCAAAGATTGACACAAGACGTTGATGAGGCCGCATTTAGAGTACTGTGTTTAGGTTTGGTCATCGTGTTATATCAAAGATGTTGTCAAGCCGGAAAGGGTGCAGAGAAGATTTACAAGGATATTGCCGGGACTCGAGGGCCTGGGCTACAGGGAGAGGTTGAGCAGGCTCGGACTTTATTCCTCGGAGCACAGGAGGATGCGGGGTGATCTTATAGAGGTGTATATGATCATAGAAACATAGTTCAAGTTCAAGTTCAAGTGAGTTTATTGTCATGTGTCCCTGATAGGACAATTAAATTCTTGCTTTGCTTCAGCACAACAGAACATAGTAGGCATTGACTACAAAACAGATCAGTGTGTCCATATACCATTATATACGTAAATAAATACGTATATACCATTATATAGAAACATAGAAAATAGGTGCAGGAGTAGGCCATTTGGCCCTTCGAGACTGCACCGTCATTCAATATGATCATGGCTGATCGTCCAACTCAGTATCCTGTATCTGTCTTCTCTCCATACCCCCTGATCCCCTTAGCCACAAAGGCCACATCTAACTCCCTCTTAAATATAGCCAATAAACTGGTCTCAACTACCTTCTGTGGCAGAGAATTCCACAGATTCACCACTCTCTGTGTGAAAAATGTTTTTCTCATCTCAGACCTAAAAGACTTCCCCTTTATCCTTAGACTGTGACCCCTTGTTCTGGACTTCCCCAACATCGGGAACAATCTTCCTGCATCTAGCCTGTCCAACCCCTTAAGACTTTTGTAGGTTCCTATGAGATCACCCCTCAATCTTCTAAATTCTAGCGAGTACATGCCGAGTCTATCCAGTCTTTCTTCATATGAAAGTCCTGACATCCCAGGAATCAGTCTGGTGAACCTTCTCTGTACTCCTTCTATGGCAAGAATGTCACCAGGGGAATAGATAGTGTCTTTTACCCAGAGTGCTGGAATCAAGGACAGGTGGAAGGTGGTGGGGGGGGAAAGATTTAATAAGAACCTGCGGGGCAACGTTTTTACACAAAGGGTGGTGGGGTGCATGGAACAAGCTGCCTGTGGAGGTATTTGAGTCAGGTACTTTCACAACTTTTAAAAAGCATTTGGACAGGTACATGGATAGGATGGGTTTAGAGGGATATGGACCAAATGCAGCGGGGTTGGAATTGTGTAGAATGGAACAGCATGTTGGTCGGGGTGGGCAAGTTGGGCCGAAGTGCCTGTTGCCACGCTGTACGCCTCTCTACCCCTTCCATTCTGAGCACAAGTGTTTAGCAGTTACCGCGGGCTGTGGGAGAGTGAGAACAATCCCCCACTGCTCCAGGCTGGCTGGCAGTGTTTAGAGTATTGTACATCAACAATGCCGACCTGTTTATCTGCATATTTACGTTTGCAACAAGATTCAAGCAGGTTTATCCTGATTGGCAAATTAATCAACGACTCTGTTGTTTCTTCACTTGCTGGAGGGAGTTCCACTCTGGGGTCACGAAACACCGGCCATACATTTCCTCTTGGAGTTTAGTATAGAGCTTCGTTTAGTATCGAGATACAGCGCAGGAGCAGCCCGCCGACCAGCGTTCCGCGTACACTAGTATTATCCTACACACAAGGGACAATTTACGATTTTTACCAAGGTCAATCAACCTACAAACCTGCACGCCTTTGGTATGTATAGATAGATATTTATTCCATGTCATTTGAACCTCAGTGAGGCTCAAACGAAACTCCGTTTCCACAGCCATACAAACAAAACAATTCCTACAAAACATACAAACAATTCAATTCACACAAACATCCATCACAGTGAATCTCCTCCTCACTGTGATGGAAGGCAAAGTATTTTCTCCCCATTGTGCACCATTTTTCTCCTGATGTTGTAGCCCCAGGCGGGCGATGGTATGTCCAACGGCCATTTAAGGCTGCACGGGGCGATGTTCGGCCCCGCTCCAGGTCTTAATGTCTCAATGTGGGAGCCCACGGTGGGCGTTGGAATGTCCCGCGGCCGTTAAAGCCGCGCCGGGCGATGTACGGCCCCGCTCCGGGTCGTTCCAACCCCGCCACACGGGCTGGAGAAGTTGCATAGCGGGAGCTCCGAAAAGCTGGTCTCCCACCCGGACCCGCGACCTCCTGATATCACAGTCCACAGGCCTGCAGCTGGAGCCTCCGAGCTCCGGAGTCGGGCCGCAGCAGCGAGCCACCACCGCTCCCCACGCTCCGAGGCCAGCCAGCCCCACGATGGTGAGTCCGCAACTCCGCAGGCTCCGCGACTGGAGCCCCCAGGTGGTCCCGGCCGGAGACCACTCCACGGTGCTAGGCCCCAACGACAACGGAGACCCGACAGGGAAAAAGGTCAGGTCTCCCGTACAGGGAAGAGATTTTTAAAAGTTTCCCCCCCCCCCACCCCCCACACATACACAGTTAGAAACAGTACAAAAAAAACACGAACAACTACATTTAACTCGACCAAAAAATAAATAAAAAGACAGGCGGGCTGCAGGGGCCGCTGCAACATCAGTCGCGTCGCCAACCGTGGGAGGAAACCGGAGCACCCGGAGAAAACCCCACGCGGTCACAGGGAGAGTGCACAAACTGCATACAGACAGCACCTGGGGTCAAGATCAAAACTGGGTCCCTGGGGCTGTGAGGCCCTCCGAGACCAAGCCGGCCATCGATCACCCATTCACACGAAAGATCCTTTAGCGGAGCAAGGTAGACCACTCCTGCTAAATGCAATGGGCTGACGTGCTGTACGCAACGGAACGGAATGTGGGCTTTTTTTCCCATCCATTTCCGTAACCGGATCAGACCCGACCCGACTCGCAGTGTAATCACCGTTGCGGGGGAACAGTTTGTGTTAATAAATTAAAATTCTGAAAATGAGGAGAAGATTTTTACCAAACAACTTTTATTTTTACGAGGAAGTTTCCGTAACCGGCTTCCGTCTCCGCACTAGTATCTTTGATCCGCTATGGGATCTTTGGTGTGGAGACGGAAACCGCTTACGGAAATGGGGCCAAAAATTACCCATGAATCTGCCCATGACCGTACTACGTCTTTTTCGTCGTGTGATCTATCTTTCTTGCTGTAGGATCTTTGATTTACACTAGTTCCATATAGAAATAAGGAACTGCAGATGCTGCTTTAGCAAGGAAAGACAAAGTGCTGGAGTATCTCAGCGGGTCACGCAGCAACTCTGGAGAACATAGTTAGGTAACGCATTGGGTCTGAAGAAGGGTCCAGGCCGGAAATGTCACCTATCCATGTTCTCCAGAGATACTGCCCGCTGCACTAGTTCCATGTAGAGCCACTTTCACTTGATGGCTGAAAAATTCCTTCAGCAACCAAACACCACAGAATACCTAAGATGGAAACCAAGTGTTGGAGATACTCAGCGGGCCAGCGGAGAAAAACGATGGGTGACGTTTCGGGTCCAGGGCTATCCTCAGGCTATCTCTTGCATCACGATGAATGTTCGATCGTGCTTTACGCTAATGTTTTTTGTTCACATATTCATTTCTTTTTCACTATCTTGTAGAATTTAAATTTAATTTATGTACGTAGTGAATGTGTTTTGTGGAAGGTAGACACAAATTGCTGGTCTAATTCAGCGGGACAGGCAGCATCTCTGGAGAGAAGGAATGGGCGACGTTTCAGGTTGTGACCCCTCTTCAGACTGATTGACGTTTTTTGTGTATTTGTCCGTGAGGTTATCCGCTTTGGTGGCAAAAACAGGAAAGTAGACTTTTATCTGAATGGTGGCCGATTAGGAAAAGGGGAGATGCAACGAGATCTGGGTGTCATGGTCATTGAAAGTAGGCATGCAGGTGCAGCAGGCAGTGAAGAAAGCGAATGGTATATTAGCATTCACAGCAAAAGGATTTGAGTATAGGAGCAGGGAGGTTCTACTGCAGTTGTACAGGGTCTTGGTGAGACCACACCTGGGGTATTGCGTACAGTTTTGGTCTCCTAATCTGAGGAAAGACATTCTTGCCATAGAGGGAGTACAGAGAAGGTTCACCAGATAGAAAATAGGTGCAGGAGTAGGCCATTCGGCCCCTCGAGCCTGCACCGCCTTTCAACATGATCATGGCTGATCATCGAACTCTGTATCCCGTACCTGCCTTCTCTCCATACCCCCTGATCCCCTTAGCCACAAGGGCCACATCTAACCCTCTTAAATATAGCCAATGAACTGGCCTCAACTACCTTCTGTGGCAGAGAATTCCACAGATTCACCACTCTCTGTGTAAAGAATGTTTTTCGCATCTCGGTCCTAAAGGAATTCCCCCTTATCCTTAAACTGTGACCCCTTGTTTTGGACTTCCCCAACATTGGGAACAATCTTCCAGCATCTAGCTTGTCCAACCCCTTAAGAATTTTGTAAGTTTCTATAAGATCCCCCCTCAATCTTCTAAATTCCAGCGAGTACAAGCCGAGTCTATCCAATCTTTCCTCATATGAAAGTCCTGACATCCCAACTCCCTTTACACTGGCATCAGCCAGTCTTCCCTGTCCCGCCTGCAACTGGTCCAAAACGCCGCAGCGAGACTCCTGACGGGCACTCGAAAAAAAGGGACCACATCACCCCGATCCTGGCCTCTCTCCACTGGCTCCCTGTGCGGTTCCGTATAAATTTCAAGACCCTCCTCTTTGTCTACAAAGCCCTCAACGGGCTTGCCCCCGCTTACACCAAAAGCCTGCTTACCCACCACACCACCTCCAGATCCCTCAGATAGGCCGACTTGGGGTTGCTGAATGTCCCGCGGTCTAGGCATAAGCTCAGGGGCGACCGCGCCTTTGCGGTTGCAGCTCCTAGACTGTGGAACAGCATCCCCCTCCCCATCAGAACTGCCCCCTCCATCAACTCCTTTAAGTCGAGACTAAAAACGTATCTATACTCCCAAGCCTTTCCTGACGTCCTCTGAGCGAGGGCTATTTGTATATATGTATGTAGCCTGCTTGTGTATACTTGTGTAAACTCAAGAACAGTTTCTTTCCAAAATCTATTATCTCCCTGAACTCACACATCCACTGGCTTCACAGCCTAACCCCCAGACTGTGATCTATCCACCTACTGTAATTTGTACTGTAACTGTAATTTCCAATATGTGCAATAACCCATACTGGACACAGGAATCCTATTTATCCATTCTATTTATCCATTGTCTTTTTATAGATATGTATATAGCGCTGCAGAAACTGTGCACCTTATCCCCCCGCCTTTTTTTGTTTTGTTTTGCACTGAGTAGGAGCAGCTTTTAATCTCATTGTACATGTGTATAGTGACAATAAAAGGCATTCTGATTCTGATTCTATTCTTATAACAAATGTAAAGAACTTTGGTCAACGAAAGTAGTTTTCTAAATGTGCTATAGAAATAAATGTGACTTGACTTGACTTGACTCCTGTTCCCCCCTCGCTGCAGCTGAACATCTCCTTCAACGACGGTGAGCTGGAGTCGACGTTTGAGTACCCTTCGGAGCTGGCGCTGTTGGCCGAGTTTGGGGAGGAGGAAGAGGAGGTGGTGTCAACGCCGCAGGTCCGCCAGCCCGAGGAGGAGGAGGAGGAGGAGGAGGAGGAGGCACCGGTCCCTCGTCTGGAGGTGCCCGGCTCGCCCTTGGTGGGCAGGGCCGTCCGCAGGAAGCCACTTCTCGTAGGTACGAGGCCCAGCGAGGTCCGAGTGTCCCTGCCTGGCCCCTGCCCCCACCAGGATGTGCCCTGGACAGAATGCTCCAGACCAGACCCCGCTGGAACAGTGTTCAGCAATGTTACATAATTTTGAGATTTAAAAAATCAAGTCTGCAATTTATCCCATCAGATAAAGCATAAAAAGAAGTTTATTTTGACACCTAATTCATATAACCATATAACCATATAACAATTACAGCACAGAAACAGGACTTCTCGGCCCTTCCAGTCTGTGCCGACCATTTATATTCCTCTAGTCCCATCTACCTGCACTCAGACCATACCCCTCCATTCCCTTCCCGTCCATATACCTATCCACTTTACTTTTAAATGTTAAAATCGATCCTGCCTCCACCACTTCTGCAGGAAGATCATTCCACACAGCCACCATTCTCTGAGTAAAGAAGTTCCCCCTCATGTTACCCCTAAACGCCTGTCCCTTAATTCTCATGTCATGCCCTCTTGTTTGAATCTTTCCTACCCTCAATGGGAAAAGCTTATCCACATCAACTCTGTCTATCCCTTTCATCATTTTAAAGACCTCAATCAAGTCCCCCCTTAACCTTTTGCGCTCCAAATTCACTTTCATATCTTCAGTATTAAAAAAGTTATGGCCATTTTCATACTCGGAAATTAGCATCTTGTTCCCTATTGCTTTTCCATTGACTTAACACAAAAGCTGTGATCGAGGACAGTCAAAAGCCCAAAACTTTCTTAAAAATTAAGAGAACTGAATTAAATTTTCAGTTATTACAGATTGAAGCATTCTGAAACAAATATGAAACAATCTTACTTGGATCACCTGAAAATAAAGCATATAATTAGTTAGTTACCCAATTGTAGCTAATTATAAAATTCAATTACTAGATCTAAACATCTATCCATTTCTTAAGAAAAGATTAACATTTTTAAATAGCCTAAGTGTCCGAATAACATTCACGCAAGAATTCACAATATAACATGATTTTTAAATCTCATTGTGATTAATCTATAGGCCAAATGGAAGGAATTTAGTGTTTAATTCCTGTAAATTAATGGGCATTTAAATTATCTTGCGAGTGAGATTTTGGAAGGAAATGGAAGGAATTTAAACTTCATATCGGCAGGAAAAACACTGCCGGTTCGTATGGGGCCTAACTCACCGTTTCGCAACATAAAATTTGGATTAAAGGCATCCTCAGAAGCACGTTTACATGTAAAATAAGCGGCTTTCCTTTACCTGTTCCGTACGTGAAATCCGTCCCCGTTGTAGGCGTTGACGGCTTTAGAAGCGGCTTTTTATTTTACTCCAGCGCTGAAATTGTCCAGTGATTTACACAAAAAACAATTCACAGAACGGCCATCGGAACAATTCTTCAGCAAAAGCTAGCACCCCGAGAAAATATATCCAGGACAGGCATTTTAACCCCGCCCACGCCCCCCCCCCCCCCCCCCCCCCCGCAAAGGTGCCAAAGTCGCGCACACGGTCAATGACAGAACTGCAGCGCCACTGAAGGCAAATTTTGTAACATACCTACAGTGTTCACCCCACTATGACCGTCCCCCCATCCAAACCGTTCCATCCCCCTCCCTAATCGGTACCCCCCCCCCCCCCCGGCCCAAAATGGTGTGCGTGTGTCCCCCGCCCAAAACAGCGCCGCCCTCCCGTCCAAATGTCTGTCATGGTACCTTGTCCCACCTTGTCCCAGCAGCTCATTCCATACACCCACCACCCTCTGACTTCTTCTTATCGAGTCCACTGCCACACACAAGATTGGAAGTCGTTCAGCCAGAGCCGAACACACTTCTCGGCATCTGCTCGCAAATGTGCCTGTCTTGCGCTTCTTGTGTGCAGTGGTGGAAAGATTGGTCAAAACAGGGCCGCTCCTTCCTTGACCCCACTCTCTGACTGAAAAGGTTGCCTCTTCGGTTCCTATTAAATCTTTCACCCCCCACTCACCTTAAACCTATGTGCTTTGTTTCTTGAGTCCCCTACTCTGGGTAAATTACTCTGTGCCTCTACCCTATCTAATCCCTCAATATTGTATCCACTTCTATAAGATCACCTTAAACCTATGTCCACTGGTTTTTGATTCCCCTCCTCCTGGGTAAAAGACTCGTCCTGTACACCCACCACCCTCTGACTGACAATAATTGCTGCACATTGTCTTAGAAACATAGAAATTAGGTGCAGGAGTAGGCCATTCGGCCCTTCGAGCCTGCACCGCCATTCAATATGATCATGGCTGATCATCCAACTCAGTATCCCGTACCTGCCTTCTCTCCATACCCTCTGATCCCCTTAGCCACAAGGGCCACATCTAACTCCCTCTTAAATATAGCCAATGAACTGGCCTCAACTACCCTCTGTGGCAGAGAGTTTCAGAGACCCACCACTCTCTGTGTGAAAAAAGTCCTTCTCATCTCGGTCCTAAAGGATTTCCCCCTTATCCTTAAGCTGTGACCCCTTGTCCTGGACCTCCCCAACATCGGGAACAATCTTCCTGCATCTAGCCTGTCCAACCCCTTAAGAATTTTGTAAGTTTCTATAAGATCCCCTCTCAATCTCCTAAATTCTAGAGAGTATAAACCGAGTCTATCCAGTCTTTCTTCATAAGACAGTCCTGACATCCCAGGACTTATTAAATCTTTGCCCCCCCCCCCCTCACTTGAAACCTATGTCCTCTGGCTCCTGGTCACCCTACTATGAGGTAAGATCTGTGCCTCTATGTGTTCCCTTCATGCTCATATACTGTGGGTGTGTACTCTGGGTAATACATAGTGCACCCACGCTACCTATTCCCTCCTGATCCCAACCTGCCTGAACTACCCCCTCCGACAGCTCGTTCCGTTCACCCACCAGCCTCTCTTGCCGAAGACACAAAATGCTGGAGTAACTCAGCGGGACAGGCAGCATCTCTGGACAGAAGGAATGAGTGATGTCAGACTTCAGTCTGAATGGCGGCGATTAGGAAAAGGGGAGATGCAACGAGACCTGGGTGTCATAGTACACCAGTCATTGAAAGTAGGCATGCAGATGCAGCAGGCAGTGAAGAAAGCGAATGGTATGTTACCATTCATAGCAACAGGATTTGAGTATAAGAGCAGGGAGGTTCTACTGCAGTTGTACAGGGTCTTGGTGAGTCCGCACCTGGAGTATTGTGTACAATTTTGGTCTGCTAATATGAGGAAAGACTTGCCATAGAGGGAGTACAGAGAAGGTTCACCAGACTGATTCCTGGGATGGCAGGACTTTCATATGAAGAAAGACTGGATAGATTCGGCTTGTACTCGCTAGAATTTAGAAGATTGAGGCTAGATGCAGGAAGATTGTTCCCGATGTTGGGGAAGTCCAGAACAAGGGATCACAGTTTAAGGATAAGGGGGAAGTCTTTTAGGACCGAGATGAGAAAATCATTTTTCACACAGAGAATGGTGAATCTGTGGAATTCTCTGCCACAGAATGTAGTTGAGGCCAGTTCATTGGCTATATTTAAGAGGGAGTTGGATGTGGCCCTTGTGGTCAAAGGGATCAGGGGGTATGGAGAGAAGGCAAGTACAGGATACTGAGTTGGATGATCAGCCATGATCATATTGAATGGTGGTGCAGGCTCGAAGGGCCGAATGGCCTACTCCTGCACCTATTTTCTATGTTTCTATGTTTCTAAGAAGGGTCTCGTCCCGAAACGTCACCCATTCATTCTCTCCAGAGATGCTGCCTGTCCAGCTGAGTTACTCCAGCATTTTGTGTCTATCTTCGATTTAAACCAGCAACTGCAGTCCTTTCCCACACAGCCTCTCTTGCCTTTTCTTCACAGACGAGAATTGCAGGTGATGTTCACACCGATCTCCGCTTTAGTCCTGCCTGCTGCCAGGAGGACCACTTACCTCAAGAGGACAGAAGTTGGGAGGGGGAGAGCCGTGGACTTTCCTCCCTCTCACCTTTGCTGCTGCTGGAGACGACTCTTTGAGCCCACGCTCTCAAAAAAGGTTCTAAGCCGCGGGACGTCTTTTCAAGATGGAACAACTCCTCCAGGCCAAGTTCAAACTCGCATCCGCAGCAAGAGCGACAAGCCTTTCCCTCGGACGATCGAGGGACCGCCATGCCACGCATTTCCCAGAAACATTTGCTCTAAGCAGAATCTCCCAAATGCCAATTCCTTGCCACAGCTTTGCGCAGCCTGGGATATTTGACTCTCTTCAGGAATGATCGGATTCTGCAAAGAAGGACAAACAGTTGCCGCGATGATTGATGCCAGCGAGGGGATTCAGCGGTATTTATTCCCCTCTGATATTGTGCGTGTGTGTGTGACCAGAGGTAATTACTGTATTGTGACAGGCGGATGTATGATTAGCAGACCCTACCCATAAAGGGGTAGCTCCCTCCCTAGTGTCTTTTGGGGGTAGGGATAACGTCTGTGGCAGGAGTGAGATGAAGATGACAATTATCTCTGCTTTTGGTTCAGTGGAGAGTGGAGAGGTGTGAGAGGAGGTTGGTTGGTTGTGGTCCTGGGACCATTTTCTGACGGAGGTGCAGGGTGATTTCTTTTTTCTGGATTCCCCGTGAGGGCCTGTTTGAGAGGGACCAACATGGAGCTCCAACCACCAACACCAACTCCCTGCGGCGGGCCCCAAGAGGACAATCAGGTCCATGGTGGACCTCCCCAAGATGATTATCTCCATGGTGGACCTCCCCAAGATGATGAATTGGTGCATGGTGGACTTCCCCAAGAGGATAAGGCCAACGGTGGATCTCCCCAACAAGATTACTTGGTCCCTGATGGACCTTCCCAAGATGATCAGCTCCATGTTGGACGTCCGCAAGATGATCAGGTACATGGTACACCTCACCAGGATGATGAATTGGTCCGTGATGGACCTCCCCAAGAAGATGAATTGGTCTATGGCACACCTCCCCAAGATGATCAGCTCTGTAGTGGACCACCCCAAGGGAACGATCAGGCTCATGGTGAACCTCCCCGAGAATGATCAGGCCAATGCTGGACCTCTTCAAGAAGATGATCAGCTCCATGGTGGACCTCCTGAAGAAGACTCAATTGGTCCATGGCAGACCTCCTCCCCGAGAGAATGACCAGGCCCACGGTGGGGGGGGGGGGGGGCGTGAGTGAAGAGAGCTCTCTGTAGACACATTAGCCTGAATGCTTGAGCAAAAACACAATGTTCTGGAGGAACCTAGCAGGTCGGGCAGCATCTGTGGAGGGAAATGGACAGTTTGGGGTCAGACAGATCAGGGGCCCCGACAAACTCTCCCCCCCCCCCTCCACCCGAAGAGTCATCTGTCCATTCCCTCCACAGATGTTGCCTGACCCACTGAGTTCCTCCAACACTTTGTGTCCTATTGCTCAAGATTCCAGCATCCACCGCCGCTTGTACCTCCATTGTCTGATGACTTTTTCTCCAACCTCTCGCCAACAGCTCACCGCAAAAAAAACCCTCGCCAAATCACCTCAGTCTCTTGCCTCGCTATCTGACGGGGCTGGCTCAGCTTCCAACCTCAATTCCTCTTCCCTTCTCCCTCTCTCTCTCTCTCTCTCTTTCTCTATACAACACTGCACGACAGCATGCTACAGTTTGTGGGGAAAACAGTTAGCAGCATGGTTAGAGAGAGAGAAGGATCTCCCGGCTTCTTGCCTTTGTGTTTGCCTGAGATGCGGTACAGATATCAACAGGGAACAACACAAAATGCCGGAGTAACTCAGCGGGCCAGGCAACATCCCCAGCGAGAAGGAATGGGTGACGTTTTGGATCGGAAACATCATCCATTCCTTCTCTCCAGAGATGCTGCCTGCCTCACTGAGAAACACCAGCATTCTGTGTCGCTCTTCGGTGTAAACCGGCATCTGCGGATCCTTCCCACAAATTTTGTCAACAGGGGCGAAAATGTGTTTCTCTGACTCAGGAATTCTTCCCCCCCCCCCCAGAAAATTGCAGCATTCCTCCCAGCAATCAGTGTTCCTGTTTGTATTTCACCCCAAATCCCTCTTCGAATAATTCGAACAGCAGTAGGAGCCCTCCATCAGATCGTACTGGGAGGTTTAAGGGCCTGTCCCACCAGCATGCAACTCTATGCGATTAGCGCGACCTAACGTGGTCGCTTGAGCCGTCCGGCGTCGCGGGGCCGGTCCCACTTCGATCGCCGGAGCCGTGCGGAATTGTGCGGAGTTCGTCCCGAGTTCGTCCCTCCGAAAAACCGACTATGTCCAAAAATCCCGCGCGGCAACGGCTCGTCGCTCGCAGTCTTCTCGACATTTACACACCGCCCCGACATCGTGCCTCCGTGACCCTCTCGGTAGGTGCCTCCGTGACCCTCTGTGTGTGTGGCTTCGTGGCCCTGTGTGTGTGTGTGTGCCTCGGTGCCCCTCTCTGTGTGCCCCTCTCTGTCCTGGCGAACGTACCTTGGACTTCGTTCCAAGTTCCCCTCACTTTGCGCCGCGTTGCGCCACTCACCCGACCTCCGCTCGACCCCTACTGCCGGTTTGGTTGCGCTTGCCGCATGCAGGCGCATGCTGGTGGGAACGGCCCTGTACAGGGGATCACCCGACCTCCACGCGGCCCCCGCTTCTAGTTCGATCGCGTTCATTGCATAGAGTTGCATGCTGGTGGGACAGGCCCTTTAGCTTCATGGTGAACTTCCCCATGGTGCAATCTGACCTCCCTGTCTTCTTTCCTCTCTGGCGGAGAGTGGTCACCATCAACCTCCACAAGGCACTAGGTGGGGGGAGCATGGTGGGGGGAGGGGTGGGGGGGGTGGAAGGGGCAGGGTGGGCTGAAACCCAGCGTCCCAATCGAAAGTGATATTTCAGGTCTTGCAGCCCACTTGCAGTCCCCCAAATCCATTCCTGGCATTTCCCGACTCCTGGTTTACAAGCTGTTGTGTTTTTATACGTGTTTTTACAAAGTGTTAGCCATAGTGAACTTTGTACGAGTAAATTGTGTGTGTGCGTGTGTGTGTGCGTGTTTTGATATGAGTTTTGTATGAACAGTTTGACATTGCACGCCAGCACCTCACTCTCACGTTCCGCGTCCTCGGAAGTGTATTCACACAAAAACCTCAATAAAATTTTGTAACTGGCTCGCAGGCTGCGGATGTTGTGAAGCTGAATCTCTGTCGCCGGTGGATAGACAACGAAAAGATGGGCACAAAATGCTGGAGTATCTCTGGAGAGAAGGAATGGGTGACGTTTTGGGTCGAGACCCTTCTTCAGACTAAGAGTCAGAGGAGAGGGAGACACAGAGATGTGGACGGAAACGAGGGCACGAAGCTCAAGGGAAATGTAGAATAGATTATTGTGAGCTAGGAGAAGGTGACAACAAAGCATAAAAATATACAATTTAATCTGCACATCTTAACCTTCCTGTCACCGACTGTCAAGTCAAACAAGTCAAGTCAAACAAACTTTATTGTCATTTAGAAATACATTGATATATGCAGTTCCAAACGAAATTTCGTTGCATTTGGCTCCCTGTGCAACACGATAAATTAACATGAGGATAGGCATGGATAACATGGATAAAAAGGATAACAGGATAAATAGACAATGGTGGCAGCCCATTACATGGCATTACATTACATGACTGGTGGCTTGTTCCTTCAGCGATCAGATATGCAGAACCTTTTGTGAAACATAGAAACATAGAAAATAGGTGCAGGAGTAGGCCATTCGGCCCTTCGTGCCTGCACCGCCATTCAATATGATCATGGCTGATCATCCAACTCAGTATCCTGTACCTGCCTTCTCTCCATACCCCCTGATCCCTTTAACCACAAGGGCCACATCTAACTCCCTCTTAAATATAGCCAATGAACTGGCCTCAACTACCTTCTGTGGCAGAGAATTCCACAGATTCACCACTCTCTGTGTGAAAAATGTTTTACTCCTCTCGGTCCGAAAAGACTTCCCCCTTATCCTAAACTGTGACCCCTTGTTTAGGACTTCCCCAACATCGGGAACAATCTTTCTGCATCTAGCCTGTGCAACCCCTTAAGAACATGACGCTGCTTATTGCAAATGTCTCTGCATTTTTATAATCAATTGAAAGATGCAGCATGGATACATGCCCTTCGGCCCACCAAAGCCACGTCGAACATGAATCACCCGTTCACACGAGTTCTCTCTCCCTCTCCCTCCCCCTCACCCCCTCTCCCCCCTCTCCCTCTCTCCCCTCACTACCCCCTCTACCTCCTCTACCCCTCTCCCTCCCCCTCTCCCTCCCCTCTCCCTTCCCCTCTCCCACCTCTCTCCCCCTCCCTCTCTCCCCCTCCCCCTCCCTCTCCCTCTCCCTCTCCCTCTCCCTCCCCCTCCCTCTCCACCTCCCCCTCTCCCTCCCCTCCTCTCTCCCCCTCCCTCTCTCCCCCTCCCACTTCCCCTCCCTCTCCCTCTCCCTCCCCCTCTCCCTCTCCCTCTCCCTCTCCCTCCCCTCCTCTCTCCCCTCCCTCTCTCCCCCTCCCCCTCTCCCTCTCCCTTCCCCTCTCCCTCCTCTCTCCCCCTCCCTCTCCCTCTCCCTCTCCCTCTCCCTCTCCCTCCCCCTCCCCCTCCCCCTTCCCCTCCCCCTCCCTCTCCCTCTCCCTCTCCCTCTCCCTCCCCCTCCCCCTCCACCTCCCCCCACCTTTCCCCTCTCTCCCCCCCACCAGCCTACGCTGCCTTCGAGACGTCAGCTACCGAGAGGAGACGGTTGCCCACCTCTTCGCAGAGAGTGGATTTGCCACGAGTGTCTGGAGAATGATGCAAGGGTCCTTGTCACAGTTTATCCCGCACAGCTCTGTAAAAGAGAACTCTCTGATTTACGGACTCTTCCCAGGGACACATTCCTTCTATTGACTCCATCTACACCACGTTGCCTGGGCAAGGCCTGCAGCATAACCAAGACAGGTCTTAATCTGGTCACTCCCTCTTCTCCCCTCTCCCATCAGGCAAGCAGCACAGAAGTGTGAAAATGCTCACCTCCAGATTCAGGGACAGTTTCTTCCCAGGTCTTTTCAGGCACGGAACCATACTACCAACAACACGAGAGTGGTCCTGACTTGCCATCTACCTCATTAGAGACCCTCGGACTATCTTTAATCAGACATTCCTGAGCTTTATCTTGTACTAAACATTATTATTCCCTTTATCCTGTATCTGTACACTGTGAACGGCTAGATTGTAAACTTGTATTGTCTTTCCGCTGACTAATACGCATGCAGCAAAAACCTTTCACTGTATCTTGGTATACGTTGCAATAAACTAAACTAAAACCTAGGGTGTGACGGTGGCGGAGCGGTAGAGTTGCTGCCTCACAGCGCCAGAGACCCGGGTTCGATCCTGACTATGGGTGCTTGTGTGTTCGGAGTTTGTACATAGAAACATAGAAACATAGAAAATAGGTGCAGGAGTAGGCCATTTAGCCCTTCAAGCATGCACCGTCATTCAATATGATCATGGCTGATCAACCAACTCAATATCCTGTACCTGCCTTCTCTCCATACCCCCTGATCCCTTTGGCCACAAGGCCCACATCTAACTCCCTCTTAAATATAGCCAATGAACTGGCCTCAACTACCTTCTGTGGCAGAGAATTCCAGAGATTCACCACTCTCTGTGTGAAAAACGTTTTTCTCATCTCGGTCCGAAAAGACCCTTATCGTTAAACTGTGAACCCTTGTTCTGGACTTCCCCAACATCGGGAACAATCTTCCTGCATCTAGCCTGTCCAACCCCTTAAGAATTTTGTAAGTTTCTATAAGATCCACCCTCAATCTTCCAAATTCTAGCGAGTACAAGCCGAGTCTATCCAGTCTTTCTTCATTTGAAAGTCCTGCCATCTCAGGAATCAGTCTGGTGAACCTTCTGGTGAACCTTCTGGCAAGAATATCTTTCCTCAGATTAGGAGACCAAAACTGTACACAATACTCCAGGTGTGGCCTCACCAAGGCCCCGTACAACTGCAGTAGAACCTCCCTGCTCCTATACTCAAATCCTTTTGCTATGAATGCTAACATACTATTCGCTTTCTTCACTGCCTGCTATACGTTCTCCCGGTGACCGTGTGAGTTTTCTCCAAGACCTTCGGTTTCCTCCCACACTCCAAAAATGTACAGGTTTGTAGGTTAATTGGCTTGGTATGAATGTAAAATTGTCCCTAGTGTGTGTAGGATAGTGTTAGTGTGCGGGGATTGCTGGTCAGTGCGGCCTCGGTGGTCGAAAGGGCCTGTTTCCGCGCTGTATGTCGAAACTAAACTAAACTGATCTATCTGCGGATGATGCAGTGAAACTTGTCTCCACGTGATTCAGTGTCGGGGACTTTCCAGTCAGCATACGTACACAGCCGGTCACTGCTATGAGACTTTCCTGTCACATTTCCTGTGTTCCCAGCAGCTCATAGAACACAGCAACAATACACAGCGGACAGTTCACATTTATCTGCCCTACCTTGGTAAGTTCCTAGGTTGCAGGAGCAGAATTAGGCCATTCGGCCCATCAGGTCTACTTCGCAACTCAATCATGGCTGATCTACCCCTCTTAACCCCATTCTCCTGCATTCTCCCCATAACCCTTGATACCCTAATAGAAACATAGAAACATAGAAAATAGGTGCAGGAGTAGGCCATTCGGCCCTTCGAGCCTGATCCCTTGTCCCACTTAGGAAACCTGAACTGAAACCTCTGGAGACTTTGCGCCCCAGCCAAGGTTTCCGTGCGGTTCCCGGAGGTTTTTGACAGTTTCGACCAGTAGGGAGACTGACAAAAACCTCCGGGAAATGCACAGAAACCTTGGGTGGGGCGCAAAGTCTCCAGAGGTTTCCGTTCAGGTTTCCTAAGTGGGACAGGGGCATTACTAATCAAGAATCTGGCAATCTCCACCTTAAAAATATGGTAATTAATTCCGCAGAATCACCACCCTCTGACTATAGAAATTCCTCTTAGAAACATAGAAACATAGAAAATAGCAGGAGGAGGCCATTCGGCCCTTCGAGCCAGCACCGCCATTCATTGTGATCATGGCTGATCGTCCCCTATCAATAATCCGTGCCTGCCTTCTCCCCATATCCCTTGACTCCACTAGCCCCTAGAGCTCTATCCAACTCTCTCTTAAATCCATCCAGTGATTTGGCCTCCACTGCCCTCTGTGGCAGGAAATTCCATAAATTCAAATTCCCTGGGTGAAAACGTTTTTTCTCACCTAAGTCTTAAATGACCTTCCCTTTATTCTAAGACTGTGTGGCCCCTGGTTCTGGACTCGCCCAACATTGGGAACATTTTTCCTGCATCTAGCTTGTCCAGTCCTTTTATAATTTTATATGTTTTATATGTTTCTATAAGATCGCCCCTCATCCTTCTAAACTCCAGTGAATACAAGCCTTCATTTCATTTCTGAAGGTACGTACTTTTATTCTGAGGTTGTACCATCTGGTTCTAATATCTCCAACTAGTGGAAGCATCCCACATCCACTCTATTCGGGAATTTCACTATTCGGTAATTTTCAACGAGGATATTCCCCTCATCCTTCTGAACTCCAGGGAGTACAGGCCCAGCGACTTCAAACGCTCATCACAACGAGAGGCAAGGAGGAGAGCATTTTCCTCGCCGCCCCCACTGCATTTCCTCCCACCTGCAACACGCAAACGTTATTTCCAAATTTGGCTCTTTGTGACGAGAAAATGTCTTTCGAAACCACTTTTTATAGCAACATCGTCAGCTCACACAGACGGGCTCGGTGGAGCCATCACTGTCGGAAGGCGGTACTGCAAGCTGAGGGAGTGCATTGAACCCTTCCACATATGGGCAGAAGCACTCAGATAGGCTGAATACTCGGAATGCCTGAGTTTAAGATTAGATGGGATTTGTGCAGCTCCTGACAGCCCCGCTATAAATACCACAAAAGCCACAAGTTGGGAAGAGATTATGCTGAGCTGAGCTGAGTTTTATCGTCACATGTACTGAAGTGAGATGCAATGAAATGAAGGAGGAACTCAGCGGGTCAGGCAGCTTCCACCCTTGTTATTAAACCCGCCCACAAGGGAGGTGCCATTGTACACACCAAACATAAACACGTAGAAAATAGGTGCAGGAGGAGGCCGTTCGGCCCATTCGGCCCTTCGAGCCAGCACTGCCATTCATTGTGATCACGGCTGATCATCCGCTATCAATAACCCATGCCTGCCTTCTCCCCAAATCCCTTGACTCCACCAGCCCCTAGAGCTCCATCTAACTCTTAAATCCATACAGTGATTTGGCCTCCACTGCCCTCTGTGGCAGGGAATTCCACAAATTCTCTGGATGAAAAATCTTTTTCTCACCTCAGTCTTAAATTACCTCCCCTTTATTCAAAGACTGTGGCCTCTGGTTCTGGACTCGCCCAACATTTGGAACATTTTTCATGCATCTAGCTTGTCCAGTCCTTTTATAATTTTTATATATGTTTCAATAAGACCCCCCTCATCCTTCTAAACTCCAGTGAATACAAGCCTAGTCTTTTCAATCTTTCCTCATATGACAGTTCTGCCATCCCAGGGATCAATCTCATGAACCTACGCTGCACTGCCTCAATCACAAGGATGTCCTTCCTCAAATTAGGAGACAAAAACTGTACACAATACTCCAGATGTGGTCTCACCAGAGCCCTATACAACTGCAGACTTTCCTGGACTAGAGCCCTGCACAACTGCAGAAGAATACAACTGCAAAAGAGCCCTATATAACTGCAAAGTGCTGAAGTAACTCAGCGGGTCAGGCAGCACCTCTGGAGAAAATGGATGGGTGATATTTTGGGTTGGGATCCTTCTTCAGAGGCTGTAACTCAGCAGGTCAGGCAGCATCTCTGGAGAACATGGATTGGCTATGTTTCGTGTTGGTACCTTTCTTCAGACTGTAGACCTCAGTGGGCAGCACAGCTGGTAGAATTGCTGCCCCATAGTGCCCGAGACTCCAGTTCAGTCTGTGCAGAGTTTGCACATAATTAACGTGGCCGCGTGGGTTTCCTCCGGGTGCTCCAGTTTCCTCCCGTAATCGCAAAGATGTGTGGGTTCATACGTTAATTGACAATAGACAATAGACAATAGGTGCAGGAGTAGGCCATTTGGCCCTTCGAGCCAGCACTGCCATTCAATGTGATCATGGCTGATCATCCCCAATCAGTACCCCGTTCCTACCTTCTCCACATATCCCCTGACTCTGACTCCGCTATTTTTAAGAGCCTTATCTAGCTCTCTCTCGAAAACATCCAGAGAACCTGCCTCCACCGCCCTCTGAGGCAGAGAATTCCACACTCGCCACTCTCTGTGATAAAAAGTGTTTCCTCATCTCCGTTCTAAATGGCTTACTCTTTATTCTTAGACCGTGTCCCCTGGTTCTGGACTCCCCCAACATCAGGAACATGTTCCCTGCCTCTAGCATGTCCAAGCCCTTAACAATCTTATGTGTTTCAATGAGATCCCCCCTCATCCTTCAAAACTCCAGAGTGTACAAGCCCAGCTGCCCCATTCTCTCAGCATATGACAGTCCCGCCATCCCGGAACCTTGTAAACCTACGCTGCACTCCCTCAATAGCAAGAATGTCCTTCCTAAAATTAGGGGACCAAAACTGCACACAATTGGCTTCTGTAAATTGCTCGTAGTGTGTAGGGAATGGCTGAGTAAATGGGATAACATAGAACTAGTGTGAAGAATAGGCACAAAGCGCTGGAGTAACTCCAGCCCTGCTGAGTTACTCCAGCAGAACTATGTGCCTATCTCTGGTGTAAATCAGCACCTGCAGTTCCTTGTTTCTATATAGAACTAGTGCGAATGAGTGATTGATGGTCGGTCTGGACTTGGTGGGCCGAAGGACCAACTTCTGTGCTGTATCTCTAAAAAAACTGACAACTAAAATACTCAGACTTAAGATTTAAGAAGGAACTGCAGATGCTGGAAAATTGAAGGTAGACAAAAATGCTTGAGTCTGAAGAAGGGTTTCGGCCTATTTCCTTCGCTCCATAAATGCTGCCTCACCTGCTGAGTTTCTCCAGCATTTTTGTCTACTCAGACTTAAGAATTAGTTTGATGAAAGATGCTGACCCAAAACATCACCTAGCCACATTTTCCAGAGCTCTTCCCAGGCCCACTGAATTACTTCATCACCATGTGTCTTTTTTGTAAGCTAGCATCTGCAGTTCCTTATGTCTCCTTCCTTATACATCTTCTTGGAGTATCTGATGTGATAGAGTAGGGGAAAATTTGATTGAATATCTAACCCTGGCTGTCCCGAGCATGGGAGTATTTGACGGGACTGCGCAGAGAGTTTGACTTCATATCTAAACCCACTCTGACCCTGCCCTGTGAGTGTTTGATGGGACAATATAGAATCCTTGTTGTCAAATCCTGTCTTAACCCTTTCCTTGCTACCCTCAGACGTTTCCAGCACTGATCATCTTCTCTCATCCAATTTGGGCTTCATGCACAGTGAAAAGCTTTTTATTGCACACTAACCAGTCAGTGGAAAGACAAGGGCTGATTACAGGGTTACACAAAAAGCTGGAGAAACTCAGCAGGTGCAGCAGCATCTAAGGAGCGAAGGAGATAGGCGACGTTTCGGGTCGAGACCCTTCTTCAGACTGGTCAGGGATCAGGGAAACGAGAGATATAAACAGTGAGGTGGAGAGATAAAGAACAATGAATGAAAGATATGCAAAAAAGTATTGATGATAAAGGAAACAGGCCATTGTAAGCTGTTTGTGGTGTGAAAATGAGAAGCTAGTGCGACTGGGGTGGGGGGGGGGGGGAGATGGAGAAGGAATGTCAGGGCCCGAGGGCTGAGGGAGAGGTGGGGAGGGGAGGGGGCAGTCTGGGTTAACAGAATTGAGAAAATTCAATGTTTAAGCCCAGAGGATGCAGACTCCCCAAGCGGAATATGAGGTGCTGTTCCTCCAACTTGCGGTGTTGCTCACTCTGGCCGTGGAGGAGGCCCAGGACCGAGAGGTCGGATACGGAATGGGAGGGGGAGTTGAAGTGCTGAGCCACCGGGAGGTCGGGTTGGTTATTGCGGACCGAGCGGAGGTGTTCGGCAAAACGATCGCCCAGCCTCCGCTTGGTCTCACCGATGTAGATCAGCTGGCATCTGGAGCAACGGATGCAGTAGATGAGGTTGGAGGAGGTGCAGGTGAACCTCTGTCGGACTTGGAATGACTGCTTGGGTCCCTGAAAGGAGTGGATGGGGGAGGTGAAGGGACAAGTGTAGCATCTCTTGCGGTTGCAAGGGAAAGTGCCCGGGGAAGGAGTGGAGCGGGAGGGAAGGGAAGAATTGACAAGGGAGTTGCGGATGATCAAAGACCTGATTACAATTGAGCCACCCATAGTGTACAGATACATGATAGAGAGAACAAGTTCAAGTGAGTTTATTGTCATGTGTCCCTGATAGGACAATTAAATTCTTGCTTTGCTTCAGCACAACAGAACATAGTAGGCATGAACACAGATTAGTGTGTCCATATACCATTATATAAATAAAAACACACATGAATAAACTGATCAAGTGCAAATAACAGATAATGGGTTATTTTACTTCGGAGTCACGTGAGTGACTACGTGAAGACCCCGCCAGCACGCATGCGTGACATATCGTCGTACGCATGCGGAAGCGACGGTCGGGAGGAGCGGGGCTCCTCCAGCGTGAGTTTAAAAAGCTCGCGCCAGGTAAGTCTCACCGAAGGAGTGAGTCGACCATTATGGAAGGGAGAAAATCTAAGAGAGCGGCGGCCAAATCAGCGGCTAAGGACAGCAGCCAACGGAGAACCGCCTCTCCAGAGCTACAGGTTCTACCTGCAGCTCCCGACTTTTTGGACTTTGAGACCGTTGGTACGCCACGGTCGGGGAAAACTACCCGGAAGTCGGCCGGGGCCGACTCAGCGGAGTCCGGTCCCGAGGGCACCCCGCTCGCTGGCAGCGACGGAGGTCGCCTTGACCGCATTGAGCGGATGATGGAGCAGCTGCTCCAACGTGACCTGCTAAAGCAGGGGCAGGATCACAGTGGGACCCCTAGTAGGCCCACGGCAAGTTCCCTTAGAGGACTGCCTAATGTATCCCCTTCTATACAGGGGAGCATTGAGGGTCAGAACTGGGCTGACCCAGAAGGGCCGGCCTCCTTGGAAGATGCGCCACTCCCAGAACACCTACAACCAGCCGAGGAAGCAAGGCCAGAAACCACCACACCGGCAGTAACCATGGAGGTAGGTGGGTCTGGGATCCCCAGGAACACTACTGGCCCAAATTCACTTTGCATAGGGGGCAGGTTGCACATGTTCCTCGAGAATTGGCTCACTTTTACCTCTGATCCTTATATACTCAGGAGTATTCAGGGCTACAAAATTGAATTTATTCACGGACTCCTTACCCCGGTACAGCATGCACCTAGTCGGAAATTCGTCCTTTCTCATAGAGATAAGGCAGCAGGGCATGCTGAACTACAGAGGTTGATAAAAAAAGGGGTAATTGAGAAGGCCATTAAAGAACCTCAGGAGTTCGTGTCTAATATATTCACTAAAAACAAAAAAGATGGCGGGTGCCGCATCATCATAGATTTGACCGACCTGAATACTTCTGTCCAGTATATTCATTTAAAAATGGACACCTTCGACACTGCTATACAGCTTAAAGCCAATGGGTACTACATGGCATGCGTTGACCTCAAAGATGCATACTATTCAGTACCCATACACAATGATCATAGGAAATACTTAAAATTTATCTGGATGGGACAATTATGGCAATATAAAGCTTTGCCTAATGGGTTATCGTCAGCACCCAGATTGTTTAGCAAGATATTGAAACCAGCTTTGGCCTATTTAAGGAAACAGAATCATACTGTTATGGCCTATCTTAATGACATCCTCATAGTGGGGGAGAATTTGGAAATGGCTACCTTGGCAGTCACAGCCACGAAACATCTTTTTCAGGAACTGGGGTTTACGATACATCCAGATAAATCAATATTGGAACCCTCTACCACCATGAAATATTTGGGGTTCATTATTGACTCAGTGCAAATGTCTGTCACGTTACCACCAAGCAAGGTGGAAGACCTGATAGAGGCTTGCAGGAGCCTCATTGGCATTAAGGCCCCATCCATTTGGCAGGTGGCCAGGGTGATTGGGAAGATAGTAGCTGCATTTCCTGCAGCACAATATGGGCCCTTACATTACCAAAACTTACAAAGAGCCAAAATTACAGCGCTCAAAAATCATGCTGGCCATTTTGATAGGCCCATGAAAATTCCAGAAAAGGCAAAAGCCGAATTATATTGGTGGATGGGTAATGCCCAAAATTGTTCCAAACCCATTACTATCACCAATCCCTCGATCACCTTACAAACGGATGCCAGTGCCAAAGGGTGGGGAGCTACTAACACTACCTCTAGCTGTGGAGGTAGATGGAGTGCACCAGAGTTAACCCTATTTAAAAACTTAGGGATTAACTATTCAGAAATGCTGGCAGCATTTCACGGCCTTAAGGCATACTGCACTAACATGCACAAAGTTCATGTTAGAATACAGATTGACAACACCACGGTGGTAGCCTATATTAACCACATGGGCGGTGTAAAGTCGATATCGTGTGATGAATTGGCCAACAATATCTGGCACTGGTGTCTGCAAAGAGAAATTTGGATCTCCGCAACTTACCTTCCAGGTAAACTAAACACAGTGGCAGACACCAGGTCACGGAAATTCAACGACAACATAGAATGGATGTTGGATCGGAATGTGTTCGCAGATATTGTAGAACGTTATGGGACACCAGATATCGACCTTTTCGCGTCCAGGCTAAATCACCAACTACCAACGTATGTTGCTTGGGAGCCAGACCCGGGGGCAGTAGCGATGGATGCTTTCTCGCTACACTGGGGGGATTTATTTTGCTACGCTTTCCCCCCTTTCTGCCTCATCAGTCGGGTCTTGCAAAAAATCAAGCAAGACTCCGCATCGGGTATCTTGGTAGTGCCCGACTGGCCTACTCAACCATGGTTCCCTCTGGTACAGAAGATGGCCACAGAACCCTGTATCAGGGTGAATAAAAGACCTAGCCTGCTTGTTCATCCTGTTACAGGAGAATGTCATCCATGTCATGACCGCATGGATTTGTTAATTTGCAGATTTTAAAACGGCCACTTCATGGATTCGGACTCTCCAACAGGACCATTGATACCATCACGGCAGCCTGCAGAGAGTCCACAAGGAAGCAGTACCTGACCTACATCAGGAAATGGGAAGGATTCTGCGTGACTACCAAAACAACATACGAAACCGCCACCATCACGGAAGTGCTGGAGTTTCTGGCTACCCTTCATTACGATGAGGGTCTAAGCTACAGCGCCATTAACTGTGCCAGGAGTGCCCTATCGTCTTACTTGGGCAAGGGGAGTGACCAATTGGGAATTGGGTCACATCCCCTAGTATCCAAATTTATGAGGGGAATATTTAATTCCAATCCCCCCAGGCCCAGATATAGCCATACCTGGGACATCAGCACGGTGTTGACGATGCTGAGAGGATGGACACCGAACACGGGACTCCCTTTGGCCAAATTAACCTACAAAATGGTCATGATAATGGCACTGATCACGGCGCAACGGGTCCAGTCCCTGCACAAACTCAGTCTGGATGCCATGGCAATTACCAGTGGGAAAATCACATTCCAGGTGCAGGGACTATTGAAGCAAGATCGACCCGGAGTGTCTGGACATACTTTGGAGTTCCTGGCTTACCCAGCGGACACCCGTCTCTGTATCGTTACATTGATTCTGCGATACATTTCAGTCACTAAAGATCTAAGGGGCACGGAAACAGCTTTGCTTGTCAGTCACAAGAAGCCTCATCACAGGGTCACGGTGCAAACCATTTCCAGATGGTTAAGGGTGGTACTGGATGCGCGGGGGTGGATACTAATGTGTATAAATCTCACTCCACCAGGGCAGCATCCACCTCGGCGGCTAGAAGGATGGAGGTACCACTGGATCACATCCTGGCCACAGCGGGTTGGAACAATGAGAAAACCTTCCACCGCTTTTACAACAAACCCGTGACCTCCCCTGACAATTATGCAGGGAGGATTTTAAGTGCTGCCAGATAAATAACCCTTATGGGACACAATATTGTGTTGGTATGAATAAATACCTGTTTTGTGTTTCAGCCAGTGACTTGTCTGAATCTCGTCCATCCTCTTATCCCAGCTTTAGCGGTGTGTGAGCATGGAGCTTCCAGGGCATGAAATCACAGAGCTTTGAAATCTTCACGTAGTCACTCACGTGACTCCGAAGTAAAATAGTAAGATTAAACGAGAACTTACCAGTTTGAAGTTTGATCTTTATTTTATGAGGTGTTACGATGAGGGATTACGTGCCCTCCGCTCCCGACCCTCTATTATAAAGATCACCTGGTATGAAAGTTCTCTTTTTCTCTTACTATGTCAGTCATTGTAACTGTTTGTTCTGTGATTTCACACCACTGCTTTGAAGAATGTCGCGCATGCGTGCTGGCGGGGTCTTCACGTAATCCCTCATCGTAACACCTCATAAAATAAAGATCAAACTTCAAACTGGTAAGTTCTCGTTTAATCTTACTATTAATGTTCAGAGTTTTGTCCGAGCCAGGTTTAATAGCCTGATGGCTGTGGGGAAGTAGCTATTCCTGAACCTGGTTGTTGCAGTCTTCATGCTCCTGTACCTTTTACCTGAAGGTAGCAGGGAAATGAGTGTATGGCCAGGATGGTGTGGGTCTTTGATAACACTGCCAGCCTTTTTGAGGCAGCGACTGCGATAAATCCGCTCGATAGAAGGAAGGTCAGAGGCGATGATGGACTAGGCAGTGTTTACTACTTTTTGTAGTCTTTTCCTCTCCAGGGCGCTCAAGTTGCCGAACCGAGCCACAATGCAACTGGTCAGCATGCTCTCTGCGGTATCTCCAAGAGGTAGATGGGAGGTCAGGACTGCTCTCTGGTTGTGGTAGGGTGGTTCAGTTGCCTGTTAACAGCTCGGAAGAAACTGTCCCTTGAGGCATAGAATGAAACAGTGTGGAAACAGGCCCTTCGGCCCAACTTGCCCAACACTAGCCAACATGTCCCAGCTACACTAGTCCAACCTGTTCGAGCTAGGTCCATATCACTCCAAACCTGTCCTTTCCATGTACCTGTCCAACTGTTTCTTAAATGTTGGGATAGTCCCAGCCTCAACTACCTCCTCTGGCAGCTTGTTCCATACACTCACCACCCTTTGTGTGAAATCCCTGAATCTAGTGGTGTGCATTTTCTCACTTCTGTACCTCTAGCCTAGGGTTGCCAACTTTCTCAGTCCAAAATAAGGGACAAAAAGGTAGATGTAGACGGGGCATGTAAGGGACAATGAGGGACATTGAGAAAGAGGGGACACTGAGGGGGAGGGGACGGGGAATGGACGGGACGGGGGGAGGGGAACAGTGAGGGGGAGGAAACATTGAGGGGGAGGGGACGGGAAAGTGAGAGGGGGACATTGAGGGGGAGGAAACATTGAAGGGGAGGGGGCATTGAGGAGGAGGGGACATTGATGGGGGGAACTGGAGACAGAGGGGACATTGAGAGTAGGGGCATTGAACGGGAGGGGACATTGAGGGGGAGGGGACATTGAGGGGGGGACTGGAGGGGAGGGGACATTGAGGGGGGGACTGAAGGGGAGGGGACATTGAGGGAGGGAGGGGACTGAGTGGGAGGGGACATTGGAGGGGAGGGGACATTAGAGGGGAGGGGAGGGGGACTGGACGGGAGGTGGTCACAGAGACGGGCAAAATATAGCGTACAACTGATATTCGTGAGGGGACCTGTGATTGGATGACAGGTCCCCTTACGCGCATCAGTCGTGCGTGGGGTCAAGAGCACATGTAACACGCATGCACGCTGTTGTGTCGGATCTAGGATCTGTCTGCAAGCGTGCCCTCTGGTGATTACAGCGTAGTAGCAGTCAAATACAGTACAAGGGCGGTCCCGTATGGGACAAACAAATTTAGCCCAATATAAGTAAGTAAGTAGGTATGTTTATTGGCCAAGTATTCACATACAAGGAATTTGCCACAAGTAACAACATGACATACAATGACAGTTACGAAAGACTCAGAAAACACTAAACATTAATAATAATAAAACATTAATGATAAAACACCATTGATTAGGCATGTGAACCAACTAAATACCAGATCAATGGGAGGCTACACATATACGGGATATATGGGATGTCCCAGCTAATACGGGATAGTTGGCAACCCTACTCTGGCGCGATGGGGAAAGGGGAGAAGGGGGAGTGACCGGGGTGAGATTGGTCCTTGATGATGCTGCTGGTCTTGCCGAGGCAGCGTGAAGTCCGCACTCACTCCTCCCCAACACACAGGGGGTGCCGCAGACACAGAATACACATAGAAATTATAGGCGCAGGAGGAGGCCATTCGGCCCTTCCAGCCAGCACCGACATTGAATGTGATCACACTCTCCTCCTTGACATTGGGGGTGCTGCAGGCAGCCTGCACACACTCATATAATATAGAAATATAGAAAATAGGTGTAGAAGGAGGCCATTCGGCCCTTCAAGCCAGCACCGCCATTCATTGTGATGATGGCTGATCGTCCCCTATCAATAACCCGTACCTGCCTTCTCCCCATATCCCTTGACTCCACTAGACCCTAGAGCTCTATCCTACTCTCTCTTAAATCTATCCAGTGATTTGGCCTCCACTGCCCTCCGTGGCAGGGAATTCCATAAATTCACAACTCTCTGGGTGAAAAAGTGTTTTCTCACCTCAGTCTTAAATGACCTCCCCTTTATTCAAAGACTGTGGCCCCTGTTTCTGAACTCGCCCAACATTGGGAACATGTTTCCAGCATCTAGTAGCAATGTTACAAAATTTTGAGATTTTAAAAATCAAGTCTGCAATTTATCCCATCAGATAAAGCATAAAAATAAGTTTAATTTGACACCTAATTCACTTTCATATCTTCAGTTTTCATACTCGGAAATTAGTATCTTGTTCCCCATTGCCTTTCAATTGACTAAACAAAAAAGCTGTGATCTTGAACAGTTAAAAGCCCATACCTTTCTTAAAAATTAAGAGAACTCAATGAAATTTTCAGTTATTATAGATTGAAGCATTCTTTTTTTTTTTTTTTTTTTTTTTTTTTTTTTTTTGTGTAATATTTTTTTTATTTGAAGTAAATAGTTTACAATATATAGCTTACTTTATAAACTAACACCTTAATTCAGTATTACTACAAATAGCATATCAATACATAATATCTTCTATTTTTATGGAAATAAAGAAAAAGATATATAAAAGAATAAAGAAAAAAAGGAAAAATAAAAGGGAATAAAAAAATTTTTTTTTCGCACATATATCAATTAAAAATTAAAAAGATAATTTGAAAAACAATAATATTACATATATATATATATATATATAAACAAAAACTAAAGACATTGTACGAGATACTATTTCATTCAGAAATATCTCTAATAAATACACAATATTATCAATTATAGGTAAGTTATTCGCATCGGATCCATAGGGTGCCCGTCGAAGCCGTGATTCCAAGAATAGCTACTTCTCTAAATACTGTATATATGGAGACCATATCAATTCAAAAGAATTATACTTGTCCAAAAGGACAAATCTAATTCTTTCCAAATTCAACGTCTCCAACATCTCTGCTTTCCACATTTTAATTGTTGGGGATAATGTTCCCTTCCAAAATTTAAGTATCATTTTTTTCCCAATTATTAAACAATAATCAAAAAAATTTCTTTGATTAATTGTGAGTACCAAATTTGGCTCCGGGATTCCAAATATTATGAAGCATTCTGAAACAAATATGAAACAATCTTACTTGGATGACCTGAAATTAAAGCATATAATTAGTTAGTTATCTAATTGTAGCTAATTACAAAATTCAATGAGTGGATCTAAACATCTATCCATTTCTTAAGAAAAGATAAACTGTTTTTAAATTGCCTAAGTGTCCAAATAACATTCACACAATAATCCACAATATAACATAATTTTTAAATCTCATTTTTATGAATTTATAGGCCAAATGGAAGGAATTTAGTGTTTAATGCCTGTAAATTAATGACCATTTAAATCAACTAGCGAGTGGGTTTTGGAGGAATGCAGTGGATTAGAACGGTGCGGTTTGCGATGAAGTCAGTATGAAAAATACAGCCGGTTCATACATTGTTTTTGGTCCCCTTTTCGCAACATAAAAATATGATTAAAGCCTTCCTAAAAACCAAGTTTTTATGTAAAAATAAACTGTGTAGCTTCTTTTATCACCTACCTTAGGTTCGTTCCGCTGTCACCATTCAGAGCTTTAGAAGATGATTTTTAAACTACTCTAGTTAATAAATAATCTAGCGTAGTTTAAAAATACCTTTATGAATGAAGTGTCGGAGCGATTTCTCTTTAGCGATGAAATCGCCCGACATGGATCGATTTGGACTGCCTAGAAAAAATCGGCATTTTAAACCCGCCCCCCTCTGAAAGGCGCCAAAGTCGCGCACACGGGGAGCAGCAGAACTGCAGATTCAGATTCAGATTCAGATTAAGATTCAATTTTAATTGTCATTGTCAGTGTATAGTACAGAGACAACGAAATGCATTTAGCATCTCCCTGGAAGAGCGACACAGCAAATGATTTGAATAAATAACAATAAGTGTCCGGTGGGGGGTGATTGGCAGTCACCGAGGTACGTTGTTGAGTAGCGTGACAGCCGCCGGAAAGAAGCTGTTCCTGGACCTGCTGGTTCGGCAACGGAGAGACCTGTAGCGCCTCCCGGATGGTAGGAGGGTAAACAGTCCATGGTTGGGGTGAGAGAGGTCCTTGGCGATGCTGAGCGCCCTCCGCAGACAACGCTTGCTTTGGACAGACTCAATGGAGGGGAGCGAGGAATCGGTGATGCGTTGGGCAATTTTCACCACCCTCTGCAATGCCTTCCGGTCGGAGACAGAGCAGTTGCCATACCAAACTGTGACGCAGTTGGTAAGGATGCTCTCGATGGTGCAGCGGTAGAAGTTCACCAGGATCTGAGGAGACAGATGGACCTTCTTCAGTCTCCTCAGGAAGAAGAGACGCTGGTGAGCCTTCTTGATCAGAGTTGAGGTATTGTGGGTCCAAGAGAGGTCGTCGGAGAGGTTGACTCCCAGGAACCTGAAGCTAGAAACACGTTCCACCTCCGTACCGTTAATGTGGATGGGGGTGTGCGTGCCGCCCCTGGACTTCCTGAAGTCTACAATGAGCTCCTTGGTCTTCTTGGAGTTAAGGGCCAGGTTGTTGTCAGCTCCCACCATGCTGCTAAGTGCTGGACCTCCTCCCTGTAGACCGACTCATCGTTGTTGCTGATGAGGCCAATCACCGTTGTATCATCTGCATACTTGATGATGGTGTTAGTACCATGTACAGGTGTGCAGTCATAGGTGAAGAGGGAGTAGAGGAGGGGGCTCAGCACACAGCCCTGTGGAACGCCGGTGTTCAGGGTGAGGGTTGAAGAGGTGTGCTTGTCTAACCTAACAGACTGGGGTCTGTTGGTTAGAAAGTCCAGTATCCAGTTGCAGAGGGAAGGAGCGATGCACAGATTACCGAGTTTGGCGATCAATTTTGATGGTATAATGGTGTTGAATGCTGAGCTGTAATCGATGAACAGCATTCTTACGTAAGTGTCTCTGTTGTCGAGGTGGGAGAGGGCGGAGTGAAGTGCCGTTGAGATGGCATCCTCCGTACTCCTGTTCTTGCGGTAGGCAAACTGATAGGGATCCAGTGTGGGGGGTAGGCAGCTTTTGAGGTGTGCCAGGACCAGCCTCTCGAAGCACTTGGTGATGATGGGGGTAAGTGCAACTGGGCGGAAGTCGTTGAGGCTTGCCGCAGTGGAGTGTTTTTTGCACTGGCACGATGGAGGTGGTTTTAAGGCATGTGGGGACAACTGCCTGGGCAAGTGACAGGTTGAAGATATCAGTCCAGATGTCTGCCAGCTGCGCCGCACAGACCCTGAGCACGCGCCCAGGGGTGCTGTCAGGGCCAGCAGCTTTACGTGCATTAGTCCTGCTCAGTGCCACGTATACGTCGTAGGGGGTGAGTGTGAGGGGTTGGTGATCGGCAGGTAGCACAGCCTTGATGGCTGTCTCTAGATTGTCCCTGTCGAAGCGGCCATAGAAGTGATTGAGCTCCTCAAGGAAGGAGGCGTCGCTGGATGTGGGGGTGGTGTTGGCGGGTCTGTAGTCCGTGATGGCCTGGATGCCTTGCCACATGCGTCGGGGGTCGGAGTTGTTGTTGAAGTGCTCCTCAATCCTGAGCTTATGGCAGTGCTTGGCCTTCTTGATGCCCCTCTTCAGGTTAGCCCTGGCTGAACTGTAGGCTCGAGCATCGCCTGACCTGAAAGCGGTGTCCCGTGCTTTCAGCAGTAGCCTGACCTCGCTGTTCATCCATGGCTTCTGATTCGGGAATATGGTCACCTGTTTGAGGGAGGTGACACTATTGATGGTGGAGTTTATAAAGTCCAGAACAGAGGATGTGTAGGAGTCAATGTCCGTGTGGGAGTCAAGGGTGGCCCTGCTAAAGGTAGGTATTGTAACATACCTACATCTAGCTTGTCCAGTCCTTTTATAATTTTATATCTTTCTATAAGATCCCCCTCATCCTTCTAAACTCCTGTGAATACAAGCCTAGTCTTTTCAATCTTTCCTCATATGACAGTCCCGCCATCCTAGGGATCAATCTCTTGAACCTACGCTGCACTGCCTCAATCACAAGGATGTCCTTCCTCAAATTAGGAGACCAAAACTGAACACAATACTCCAGATGTGGTCTCACCAGAGCCCTGCACAACTGCAGAAGAACCTTTCTACTCCTCCCCTACAGAGGGGGCGCTGCAGGCGGCGTTTCAGGGGCTCATGCACTTCCGGGTCGAAAGTCCGAGTTGCTGTTGCCAAGGAAGGAGGTGAGTGGGTGAGTGGAGGGAGGTAGAGAGAGAAATAGAGAGGGAGGGAGAGAGACAGAGAGAGAACGAGGGAGAACGAGAGAATGAGAGAGAGATGAAGAGGGAGAGAGAGAGAGAGATAGGGAAGATAAAGAGAGAGAGTGAGAGAGAGAGTGAGAGAGAGAGAGATGAAGAGGGAGAGAAAGAGAGATGAAGAGGGAGAGAAAGAGAGATGGAAGATAGAGAGAGAGAGAGATGAAGAGGGAAAGAGAGAATGCGAGGGAAGATAAAGAAAGATAGAGAGAGAGAATGTGAGAGATGGAGATAGAGAATGAGAGAGGGAAGATAAAGAAAGATGGAGAGAGAGAGAATGAGAGAGAGATAAAGAGGGAGAGAGAGAGAATGAGAGGGAGAGAGAGAATGAGAGGGGGAAGATAAAGAGAGATAGAGAGTGAGAATGAGAGAGAGATGAAGAGGGAGGGAGAGAGAGAGTTTATGTACAGGGACATATCTATCCATGCACTGTACACTTGTATTTATACTTATGCATTTTAAATATGTATGTCATGTTTTATACTTTGGCAATATAATGATGTATTTTATCATGCCAATTAAGTTTTTAAATTGAAATTGAAAATTAAGCGAACGAGAGAACGAGGGAACGAGAGAGAGAACGAGGGAGAGAGAGAATGAGAGAGAGAACGAGGGAGTGAACGAGAGAGAGAGAGAACGAGAGAGAACTAGAGAGAGAACGAGAGAGAGAGAGAGAGAGAGAGAACGAGGGAGTGAACGAGAGAGAGAGATTGTTGGTTGAAGGAAGGCAGGGATGGATTTGAAGGGAGAATGAAACAGATTGAGGGAGGCTGGGGCCAGGAGCCACCACACCCTCTCCATCCCCGATTGGAGCAGTGTGACGAAGGGCCGAACTACGTCTCCTGGGCCCCACAGGTCCAGCTGCTGCAAAGCCTGGGGCTGAGAGGGTGGTTGGACAGGCCGGGAGAGGAGCTGTCTCCTCTCCGGATCCCAGTGAACCTGTGGAGAGGAGATTCCCCCCCGATAACTCACTCGCCCCCAGGACCTGTCCCTGAAGCTTCACTTGCTGCCCCCCCCTCCCCCCCCCCCCCGATCCTAGACTCTGCCGCAGGTGGAAACATTTTCATCACATACTCTTCATATCCTCTTCACATTCACTGAAGTAGGGTTTTGGACCGAAACGTTGCCTATTTCCTTAGATGCTGCTGCACCCGCTGAGTTTCTCCAGCACTTTTGTCTCCCTCTTTACGTACACTCTCTCCAAGTTGCTACGAGGTCCTCCCCTCATCTTTCTCAACTCCAGCGGGTAAAAAACACTCAATGACTTGGCCTCCATTGCTGTCTGTGGCAATGGATTCCACAGATTCACCACCCTCTGGCCAAAGAAATTGCCCCTAACGTGAACCTGATTCCACCCCGAGCGCTTGGCGTCAACACTGCAAGGATACACTGAAGGATGTGCTGGCTCTGGAGAGGGTCCAGAGGATGTTTACAAGAATTATCCCAGGAATGAGCGTGTTAACCCAGGATGAGCGTTTGTCGGCACTGGGCCAGTACTCGCTGGAGTTTAGTAGAACGATGGGAGATCTCATTGAAACATTCAGAATAGTGAAAGGCTTAGATAGAGTGGCTGTGGAGAGGATGTTTCCACTGGTGGGAGAGTCTAGGACTAGAGGACATAGCCTCAGAATTAAAGGACGTTCTTTTAGGAAGGAGGTGAGGGGGAATTTCTTGAGTCAGAGGGTGGTGAATCTGTGGAGTTCATTGCCACAGAAGGCTGTGGAGACCAAGTCAGTGGATATTTCTAAGGCATAGATAGATAGATTCTTGATTTGTACGGGTGTCAGGGGTTATGGGGAGAAGGCAGGAGAGTGGGGTTAGGAGGGAGCGATAAATCAGCCATGATTGAATGGCGGAGTAGACTGGATGGGCCGAATGTTCTAATTCTACTCCTATCACTTGTGACACATCTTAAAAATAGCGGAGTCAGGGGATATGGGAAGAAGGCAGGAACGGGTTACTGATTGTGGATGATCAGCCATGATGACAATGAATGGCGGTGCTGGCTCGAAGGGCCGAATGGTCTACTCCTGCACCTATTGTCTATTGTTTATTGACACAGTGTCCCTCTGTGTATCAGATCAGAGCCTCTTCCCTCCCCTGTAATATGCGGGTCCATGCACTTACCACTGGGTCTGTTCCAACCGTTACAGAATGGGTGGACAGAGGCAAGGAAGAGGCGGGTGCGTGCTGGTTTGAGTCACAGCGTGCAACCCTTCGGCCCACCTGCTATCACTTGTACGCTAGCACTATCCCCCGCACACTAGGAATCATTTACAATTTTACCAAAGCCAAATAGCCTACAAATCCGTAGTCACAGGGAAAACGAGCAAACTCCGTACAGACAGCACCCATGGTCAGGATCGAACCCAGGTCTATGGCGCTGTAAGGCAGCAACTCTACCGCTGCGCCACTGTGCCGCCAATTTTTTCTAGCACAGGGAGTGGTGGGGGCCTAGAATGGGTGGGGGTGGAGGCAGATATGATAGTGGTATTTAAGAGGCTTTTAGATAGGCACGTGGGTATAGAGGGACATGAATCAGGTAGAGTCAGAGGTGATGAGTTGAACTTATTTTAAATGCCAGCATTTATTTTGAGAGGACTAGAATATAAAAACAGGGATGTAATGCTGAGGCTTTATAAGGTACTGGTGAGACCACCTTTGGAGTAGTCTGAGGAGTTTTGGGCCTGATATCAGAGGTAAGGTGTGCTGGTGTTGGAGAGGGTCCAGAGGAGGTTTATGAGAGTGATCTCAGGAATCATTGGTGATAGCGTATGATAAAGAAAGCGAATGGTATGTTAGCATTCGTAGCAAAAGGATTTGAGTATAGGAGCAGGGAGGTTCTACTGAAGTTGTACAGGGCCTTGGTGAGACCACACCTGAAGTATTGTGTAGAGTTTTGGTCTCCTAATCAGAGGAAAGACATTCTTGCCATAGAGGGAGTACAGAGAAGGTTCACCAGACTGATTCCTGGGATGTCAGGACTTTCATATGAAGAAAGACTGGATGGACTCGGCACGTATTCACTAGAATTTAGAAGATTGAGGGGCAATCTTATAGAAACTTACAAAATGCTGAAGGGGTTGGACAGGCTAGATGCAGGAAGATTGTTCCCGATGTTGGGGAAGTCCAGAACAAGGGGTCACAGTTTAAGGATAAGGGAGAAGTCTTTTAGGACCAAGATGAGAAAAACATTTTTCACACACACAGTGGTGAGTCTGTGGAATTCTCTGCCACAGAAGGTAGTTGAGGCCAGTTCATTGGCTATATTTAAGAGGGTTAGATGTGGCCCTTGTGGCTAAGGGGATCAGCGGGTATGGGGAGAAGGCAGGTACGGGATACTGAGTTGGATGATCAGCCATGATCATATTGAATGGCGGTGCAGGCTCGAAGGCCCGAATGGCCTACTCCTGCACCTGTTTTCTATGTTTCTATGATCGTTTGACGGCATTGGGCCTTTACTCGCTGGAGTTTAGAAGGATGAGGATCTCATTGAAACTTATTGAATAGTGAAAGGTCTGGATAGTGTGGATGTTTCCATCAGTGGGAGAGTCTTGGACCAAAGGGCACAGTCTCAGAATAGGACGTACCTTTAGTAAGGAGACGAGGAGGAATTTCTTTAGTCAGAGGGTGGTGAATCTGTGGAATTCTTTGCCACAATCTGTTGTGGAGACCAAGTCAATGGATATTATTAAGGCAGAAATTGACAGATTATTGTTTAGTACGGGCGTCGGGTTATAGAGTGGATATAGTATGGAAACAGGAACCCCGCTACACCAGTCCCACCTGCCAGCATTTGGTCCATATCCCTCCAAATCTGTCCTTTCCATGTACCTGTCTAGCTGTTTCTTAAACATTGGAATAGTCCCAGCCTCAATGACCTCATCCGGCAGCTTATTCCATGCACCCACCAACCTTTGTGAGAAAAAGTTATCTCTCAGATTTCTATTAAATCTTTTCCCCTTCACCTTGAACCTATATCCTCTGGTCCTCAATTCACCTACTCTGGGCAAGAGACTCTGCATCCACCAGATCTATTCTCTCATGATCTTGTACACATTTATAAGACCACCCCTCATCCTCCTACAATCCAAGGAATGGAGACTCAGCCTACTCATCCTCTCCCTATAGCTCACACCCTCTGGTACTGGCAACATCCTCGTTAATCTTCTCTGAACCCTTTCAAGCTTGACAATATCTTTCCTATAACATGGTTCCCAGAACTGAACATGATATTCTAAATGCGGTCTCACCAACGTCTTATACAACAGCAACATGACCTCCCAACTTCTATACTCTGACTGATGAAGGCCAATGTTGCAAAAGCCTTTTTGACCTTATCTACCTGCGACTCCACCTTCCAGGAACCATGCACCTGCACTCATAGATCCCTCTGCTGTATAACACTCCCCAGAGGCCTACCATTCACTGTGTAGGTCCTACCCTTGTTAGACGTCCCAAAATACAACACCTCGCATGTCTCTGTATTAAATTCCATCAACCATTCCTCCGCCCACCTGGCCAATCGATCCAGATCCTGCTGCAATCTTTCACAACCGTCTTCACAATCTGCAAAACCGCCCACTTTTTTTATCATCAGCAAACTTACAAATCTTGCCCTGTATGTTCTCATTCAAATGAGAATGGGTTTGAGAGGGAAAGATAGGACGACAGTGAAACTAATACGACCACCAGGGTGGGGGGAAGCGATGGAGATAGAGGGGATCCAAGGGTTACTTGAAGTTCAATATTTCTCTACTGCTGGGTTATCAGCTGCCCAGCTGGTAGAGCTGCTGCTCACAGCGCCAGAGACCCAGGTTCCATCTCGACTCCAGGTGCTGTCGGTATAGTCTGTACGTTCTCCCTGTGACCTGTATGGGATTTCTCCGGGTGCTCCGGTTTCCACCCACTCTTCAAAGACGTGCAGGTTTGTGGGTTAATTGGCTTCAGTTAAAAGTGTAAATTGTCCATCGTGCGTTGGACAGTGCTAGTGTGCTGGGTAATGGTTGGTTGGCGCAAATCCGGTCCCCTTTAAATCTCTCCCTCTCCCCCCCCCAGCTCCTTGTTCAACCCCTATTTCCCCGCTCCCACCCCAATCCTGTGCCCTCCAGTTCCTGATGCCCCTTCCCCCCCCCCCCCCCCCCCAACCCCACGGTGCCCAGTGCTGCCAGGGGCGGGTGGTACCACACTGATGTGCATAGGGGAGAGGGTAGAACCGAGGATGTCTGAAGAAGGGTCTCGACGCGAATCGTCACCCATTCCTTCTCTCCAGAGATGTTGCCTGTCCTGCTGAGTTACTCCAGCTTTTTAGAAACATAGAAACCTAGAAAATAGGTGCAGGAGTAGGCCATTCGGCCCTTCGAGTCTGCACCGCCATTCGAGTCTCCACCCCCCCGCCCCGGTCACAATGCCTCCGTGCAAGGAGTGTCGCTAGTGGCATTATCCCAATCCCCTTCTTCATAACATTCGTGCCCTCCCAGCAACTTTACCCCGGGCCAGACTCCCCAAATGCTTGGAAAGGAGCTCTCCCCCCCACCTCCACACCCCGGGAAATACGGTATTTAAAAACATCACCAAGAAATGTACTTACCACATCATTGGTACACGACAAACCATATTTGAAAACCCCGCCAAGAAACTTGCGCAGTGCAGCAAAGGCAGAATTTCTGCTGCCTTCAGCCCCGCTTGAAACTGACGGCTTCAGGCAGCGCTGACGGCACGTGGGCTGCACAGACCTTCCCGTGTTACAAGCGCTGCGGATGAAAGGCACGGAGAATTATGCCCACCTAAGAGATCGGTCTCTTACATAGGCAAAATCCTCCCATGCCTTTACTATTTATATTTAGACATTACTATGTTATAATTTTAGTCAGGGTAGGCAGTGCCTACCTTGCCTACCCTGACGGCGCGTGCCTGCTCCCAGCTGGCAGGCGGGCGCGATGGGCACCCTGGAGAAGTGGGTGCCGGCATTGCCAGGGGTGGATGGTGCCACACTGACGGTCTCACGGTGTTGCCAGGGATAGGTGATGCCATGCTGGGTTGCCTGGTGCCACCATGGGGCATTAAGTGCCGCACTGACAGTGTCCCATGTCTCCCTCCGGCAAGATGATTTAAATGGCCATTAATTTATGGGAATTAAACACTAAATTCCTTCCATTTGGCCTATAAATTAATGACAGTGAGATTTAAAAATCATGTCATATTGTGAATTCTTGTGTGAATGTTATTTGGACACTAAAATGTTAATCTTTTCTTAAGAAATCGATAGATGTTTAGATCTAGTAATTGAATTTTGTAATTAGCTACAATTGGGTAACTAACTAATTATATGCTTTATTTTCAGGTCATCCAAGTAAGATTGTTTCATATTTGTTTCAGAATGCTTCAAACTCTAATAACTGAAACGTTCTTCCAGTTCTCTTAATTTTTAAGAAAGTTATGGGCTTTTGACTGTCCTCGATCACAGCTTTTGTGTTAAGTTAATGGAAAAGCAATAGGGAACAAGATGCTAATTTCCGAGTATGAAAATGGCCATAACTTTTTTAATACTGAAGATATGAAAGTGAATTAGGTCTCAAATTAAACTTCTTGTTATGCTTTATCTGATGGGATAAATTGCAGACTTGATTTTTTAAATCTCAAAATGTTGTAACATTGCTAGGATAGGTGGTGCCATGCTGGGTGCCTGGTGCCGCCAGGGGCATTTAGTGCCACACTGACAGCGTCCCATGTCTCCCTCCCTCCCTCCCGCAGGCAGGCGGGCGCGATGGGCACCCTGGAGCAGTGGGTGAACGACCAGCTGCACCAGCTGCTGGGCCTGAGCGACCGGCACGTGGCACAGTTCCTGGTGGGCACGGCCCGGCACAGCGGCAGCGCTGCCGACCTGGTGCAGCGGCTCCAGGACACGGCCACCATCGACATCACGCCCGACGTGCGCGTCTTCGCCACCCAGCTCTGGGCCAAGGTGGGTGCGGGGGTGCCATGGCGGGGCAAAGGGTGTTGGACGGGCATGTGGCAGGGCTGGCGTACCCGCGGGCAGCGGGGATGGGACGGGCATGGGAAGGCAGGAGGGGCGTACCTGCGGGGAAGGGTGGGGTGGGGCACCCGTGCGGGCTGCTGCTGGTCAAGGTGACCCCCCCCTTCCCCACCCATCTTCCTCTCGTCCCCATCACTCTCCTCCCCAACCTCCCTCCCTCTCTTCCCCACACAGGCCGGTCTGACCCTCTCCCCACCGGGGCTCTGACCCTCTCTACCCTCTCTCTCTCTCTACGGACAGAAGATTGCTGGGTCTGACCATCTCTCCTTCTCCCCCCGGGCTGGCCTGACTCTCTCTTCACCTCTGAGCAGATCCCCAGACCCAGTCTACCCCTCTCTCCTCTCTCTCTCTCCCTGGACACTCCTCTCCCCCCCCCCTCTCCCACCCCCTCTCCCCCCCCTCTCCCCCCCCTCTCCCCCCCCTCTCCCCCCCCTCTCCCCCCCCTCTCCCCCCCCTCTCCCCCCCCTCTCCCCCCCTCTCCCCCCCTCTCCCCCCCTCTCCCCCTCCTCTCCCCCTCCTCTCCCCCCCCTCTCCCCCCCCTCTCCCCCCCTCTCCCCCCCTCTCCCCCCCTCTCCCCCCCTCTCCCCCCCTCTCCCCCCCTCTCCCCCTCCTCTCCCCCCCCTCTCCCCCCCCTCTCCCCCCCCTCTCCCCCCCTCTCCCCCCTCGCCCCTCCCCCCCCTCCCCCCGCCTCCCCCCCTCTCCCCCCTCTCCCCCCCCTCCCCTCTCCCCCCCTCCCCCCTCCCCCCCTCCCCCCTTCTTCCCCCCCTCCTCCTCCCCCTCCTCCTCCCCCTCCCCCCCTCTTCCCCCCCTCCTCCTCCCCCTCCCCTCCTCCAACTCCTACCTCCTCCCCCCTTCCCCCTCTTCCCCACTCTCCCCCTTACCCCTTTCCCCCTCTCCCCCTTCCCCTCTTCCCCCCCTCTTTCCCCCCACTCCATCTCCCTCCCCCTCCTCCCTTCTCCTCCTTCTCCCTCCCCCCTTCCCCTTCTCCCCTCGTCCCTTCTCCTCCTCCCCCCTCCACCTCCCCCCTCTTCCCTCCCCCATCACCTCCCCACTCTCCCAATGTGGAGGTCCCAATGTCTGTCCCCCTCTCTCTCCCCTCTTCCCCTGGGCAGATCTCAGGGTCTGCCCCCCCCCCTCTCTCCCCAGACAGATACCCAATGTCTGACCCGTGTCTCCCTCCCCCCTCCGTGCAGATCCCGCGGGAGCGTCGGGAGGAGAAGGCGGCGCGGGTGGCGGAGCGGGCGGCGCTGGCGCTGCAGCAGCACAGCCGCACCTACACGTTGCTGGAGGACAGCGAGGACAGCGAGCCGGAGGCAGCGGCGGGACGCAGCCGCAAGGACAGGGGCAAGGCCAAGGCCAAGGCAAAGAGGGCTCACCTACGCAGGAAGAAAGCAGAGTCATCCGACAGCGGGGATGAGCGCACCACGTGAGTGAGGGGGGGAGGGGAGAGGGAGCAGGGAGAGACATGGTCTCCTAATCTGAGGAAAGACGTTCTTGCCATAGAGGGAGTACAGAGAAGGTTCACCAGACTGATTCCTGGGATGTCAGGACTTTCATATGAAGAAAGACTGGATAAGACTCGGCTTGTACTCGCTAGAATTTAGAAGATTGAGGGGGGATCTTATAGAAACTTACAAAATTCTTAAGGGGTTGGACAGGCTAGATGCAGGAAGATTGTTCCCGATGTTGGGGAAGTCCAGAACAAGGAGTCATAGTTTATGGATAAGCGGGAAGTCTTTTAGGACCGAGATGAGAAAAACATTTTTCACACAGAGAGTGGTGAATCTGTGGAATTCTCTGCCACAGAAGGTACAGTGGCTTGCAAAAGTATTCATACCCCTTGAACTTTTCCACATTTTGTCACGTTACAACCACAAACGTAAATGTATTTTATTGGGATTTTTTTTTTTTTTTTTTTAAATATTTTTTTATTTGAAGTAACCAGTTTACAATGTATAACACACATTTAAAACATCATCTTAATTCAAAATTTCTACAAATAGCACATCGATAATTAATATCGTCTTTTTTTGGAAATAAAGATAGAAAAAGATATATAATAAAGAGGAAAAGAAAAAAAGAGATAGAAATAGATAACAATCTACAAATACAAAATTAAAAAATATATATATATTATATATATATAAATCAAAAACAACTAAGTACATTATACATGAAATTATTTCAAACAATAATATCAATGGGACATGCGCATTAATCCCATATGTAAATAAGTTATTCTCATCGGATTCCGTAGGGTGCCCGTCGAGCCGTGATGCCAAGAACAGCTACTTCTCTAGATACTGTATATATGGAGACCATATCAGTTCAAAAGAATTATACCTGTCCAATAGGACAAATCTAATTCTTTCCAAATATAACGTCTCCTGCATCTCTGCTGTCCACATTTTAATTGTTGGGGATAATGTTCCCTTCCAAAATTTCAATATGATTTTTTTCCCTATTATCAAACAGTAATCAAAGAAATTTCTTTGATCTACTGTCAAAACCAAACTTGATTCCGGAATTCCAAATATTATTAATTTTGGGTCAGGGTCCAGTTTAACTTTAAGAACTTCAGAAATTACTTTAAAAATTTCTGTCCAGTAATAATTCAACTTAGGGCATGTTACAAAACTATGTATTAAGTTTGCTTCTAGATTCTTACATTTATCACAAATAGAGAGATTGGGAAAAATACTATTTAATTTGGTTTTCGAATAATGTAATCTATATAGTACTTTAAATTGTATTAATATATGTCTAGCATTTAAAGAACACCGATTTATTCTCTGTAAGCTTTCTTCCCAAATTTCTTTTGTTATAGGTAATCCAATTTCATTTTCCCATGCTTGGCGATATGTTTCAGTTATTGGGGTCTCTTTATCTAGAATAATATTATATATATGAGCTATTAACTTTTCCGTATTTGGATGTAAATTAAACAAACCATCTAATAAGCCTGGTTCTTTATTTTTATAATCTTGTGTATTACATTTAATGTAATCTCTAATTTGTAAATATCTAAACAAATGTTGTGAAGGCAATCCAAAAATATCTTGCAACTCTTCAAATAATAAAAATTTTCCATTTCTATAAAGGTGTCCTATCCTTTTAATTCCTAAATCCTCCCAGAGTCTAAACCCCGCATCTAATATTGAGGGTTTAAACAATGGGTTATTCCTAATTGGTAACCTGAAGGATAGATTATCCAGATGTAAAGTCTTAACTATCTGTTTCCATATACGCCTATTATTATAAATTATAGGGTTATCCCTATAAATCTTTTTTTGTACTTCCTTTGGCGCAAAAAGAATCGAGCCTATATTAAAAGGTAAACAGTCTTCCTTTTCCATCTTTAACCACATTGGTTCATTATCCAGATTTATCCACCAAAAATTCATATTCTTAATCTGAACTGCCCAAAAGTAATATAAAAAATTTGGAAGTGCTAACCCTCCATTTATCTTAGACTTACATAAGTGTTTTTTACTTATTCTATGACTTTTATAGTCCCAAATAAAACTATTAACAATATTATCAATTTTCTTAAAAAAAATTTTCGGGAGAAAAAAAGGAATAGCCTGAAACAAATATAACAATTGTGGTAAAAAAATCATTTTTATAGCATTAATTCTACCAACCATAGATATAGGAAGTGTTTTCCAATATGAAATATTTTTTATAAGTTTATCTAATAATTGAGGATAATTAGATTTAATTAATAATTTATAGGATTTAGGTACATTAATTCCTAAATATTTAAATTTATCTGTGACTTTTTAATGGATATTGTTGCAATATATTTACATTTATGCCAGTTCTAGGCATAATTTCACTTTTATTCCAGTTAATCCTATATCCTGAAAATATACTAAATTCATTTATAACATTAAATAACGGGATTTTATGTGATAGACCAACAGAAAGAATGGCCCAGTGGTGCATAATTGTGAAGTGGAAGGAAAATGATATATGGTTTCCAAATTTTATTACAAATAAAAAACTGAAAAGTGTGGCGTGCAAAAGTATTCAGCCCCCTAAGTCAATACTTTGTAGAACCACCTTTCGCTGCAATTACAGCTGCAAGTCTTTTGGGTTATGTCTCTACCAGCTTTGCACATCTAGAGACTGAAATTTTAGCCCATTCTTCTTTGCAAAATAGCTCAAGCTCAGTCAGATTGGATGGAGAGCGTCTGTGAACAGCAATTTTCAAGTCTTGCCAGAGATTCTCAATTGGATTTAGGTCTGGACTTTGACTGGGCCATTCTAACACATGAATATGCTTTGATCTAAACCATTCCATTGTAGCTCTGGCTGTTTGTTTAGGGTCGTTGTCCTGCTGGAAGGTGAACCTCCGGCCCAGTCTCAAGTCTTTTGCAGACTCTAACAGATTTTCTTCCAAGATTGCCCTGTATTTGGCACCATCCATCTTCCCATCAACTCTGACCAGCTTCCCTGTCCCTGCTGAAGAAAAGCATCCCCACAGCATGATGCTGCCACCACCATGTTTCACAGTGGGGATGGTGTGTTCAGGATGATGTGCAGTGTTAGTTTTCTGCCACACATAGCGTTTTGCATTTAGGCCAAAAAGTTCAATTTTGGTCTCATCAGACCAGAGCACCTTCCTCCACATGTTTGCTGTGTCTCCCACATGGCTTGTGGCAAACTCAAACGGGACTTCTTATGGCTTTGTTTCAACAATGGCTTTCTTCTTGCCATTCTTCCATAAAGGCCCAATTTGTGGAGTGCACAGCTCCTCCAGAGTTACCATGGGCCTCTTGGCTGCTTCTCTGATCAATGCTCTCCTTGCCCGGCCTGTCAGTTTAGGTGGACGGCCATGTCTTGGTAGGTTTGCAGTTGTGCCATACACTTTCCATTTTTGGACGATGGATTGTACAGTGCTCCGTGAGATGTTCAAAGCTTGGGATATTTCTTTATAACCTATCCCTGCTTTAAACATCTCCACAACTTTATCCCTGACCTATCTGGTGTGTTCCTTGGGCTTCATGATGCTGTTTGTTCACTAATGTTCTCTAACAAACCTCCGAGAACTTCACAGAACAGCTGTATTTATACTGATATTAGATTACATACAAGTGGACTCTATTTACTAATTAGGTGACTTCTAAAGGCAATTGGTTGCACTGGATTTTATTTAGGGGTATCAGAGTAAAGGGGGCTGAATACTTTTGCACGCCACACTTTTCAGGTTTTTATTTGTAAAACCATGTATCATTTTCCTTCCACTTCACAATTATGCGCCACTTTGTGTTAAGTCTATCACATAAAATCCCAATAAAATACATTTACGTTTGTGGAAAAGTTCAAGGGGTATGAAAACTTTTGCAAGCCACTGTAGTTGAGGCAAGTTCATTGGCTATATTTAAGAGGGAGTTAGATGTGGCCCTTGTGGCTAAAGGGATCAGGGGGTATGGAGAGAAGGCAGGTACGGGATACTGAGTTGGATGTTCCACCATGATCATATTGAATGGCGGTGCTGGCTCGAAGGGTCGAATGGCCTACTCCGGCACCTATTTTCTATGTTTCTATGACATGAGGGGGTGGGGAGAGGGTGGTGAGGTAGCAGGGGGAGACGTGAGGGGACAGGGAGATGGGGGGGGGGGTGAGGGGATGAGAGAGGGAGCAGGGTGGGGGGTGGGTGTGGAAGGAGAGGGGACGAGAAAAGGAGAGAGAGAGATGAGGGGAAGGGGAGAGGGAGGGTTGAGGGGACAGGGAGAGAAAGGTCAGGAAGAATGGGGAGGGGACAGGAGTACGTGGCTCATCAGGTCCACTAAGATGGGCACAAAATACTGGAGTTACTCAGCGGGACAGGCAGCATCTCTGGAGAGAAGGCATGGGTGACGTCTCGGGCCATGACCCTTCTTCAGTTACTCCAGCATTTTGTTCCCATCTCCGGCGTCGAACGGCATCCGCAGTTCCTTCCCACACGCGTCTCCTAATTCTGCTCGACCAGGAAGAAGCCGCCATCTCCTCAAAAGCAGTCGGGCTCGGAAGAGGAGGAATGGGAGAAGGAGGAGAAGGATCGGCTGAAGGATCTGGAGGAGCGCGATGCCTTCGCCGAGAGGATCAAACAGCGGGACAAGGACAGGACCCGCATCGTCCTGGAGCGCTCCGATAAAAAGGTTGGCAACTTCATGAGTTCATAGTTTGACAGGAGCAGAATTAGGCCATTGGGCCCGTCAAGTCTACAACACCATTCAATCATGGCCGGTCTATCTCTCCTTCCTAACCCCATTCTCCTGCCTCCCCATAACACCTGATACCCGTACTAATCAAGATTCTATCTATCTATCTCTGCCTTATGAAACATTATCCACTGACTTGGCTTCTGTGCAATGAATTCCACAGATTCACCACCCTCTGATGAAAGAGATTCCTCTTCATCTCCTTCCTAGAGATATAAAAATAGGTGCAGGAGTCGGCCATTTGACCTTTTGAGCCAGATCATTCAATATGATCACGGCTGATCATCTAAAATCAATACCCCGTTCCTGCTTTTTCCCCATATCCCTTGACTCCTTTAGCCCAAAGAGTTAAATCGAACTCTCTCTTGAAAACATCCAGTGAAGGTGCCCTGATCTGTGAAGGAACGTCCTTTAATTCTGAGGCTGTGACCTCTGGTCCTAGACTCTCCCACCGGTGGAAACATTCTCTCCACGTCCACTCTATCCAAGCCTTTCACTTTTTGGTAAAGCCGCTGTCCCACTTAGGACAGCGAACAGAAACCTCTGGAGACTTTGCGCCCACCCAAGGTTTCCATGTGGTTCCCGGAGGTTTTTGTCCTCCGGCAACCACCTTCAACTAGCATCACAACCGGCTTTGACTAAAAAATTACCGATTTTTAAAGCCACTTTCGACCATTAGGGAGATTGACAGAAACCTTGGGTGGGGCGCAAAGTCTCCAGAGATTTCCGTTCAGGTTTCCTAAGTGGGACAGGGACATAAGTGTCACAGTGCCAGAGACCCGGGTTCGATCCTGACGACGGGTGCTGTCTGTACGGAGTTTGTATGCTCTCCCCGTGACCTGCGTGGGGTTTCTCCAGGTGCTCAAGGTTTCATTCCCCCACTCCAAAGACGTACAGGTTTGTAGGTTGGTTGCCTTCTGTGAAATTAATATTTGCCCCTGATGTGTAGGATAGTGGGTGACAGTCGAGGACCTAATTGAGAGATTCAGGGAGTTTACATGTGGAATAATGCATTCCCGGGAGTGGCTTTCAGGATGGGACCTAATCGAGGGGTTGGGAGGAGGTTGTGAGCGGATGGTGTGGTGGAGAGTGGGTTGTCTGAGCATCTTTATTTTTTTTTAATTTAATAATATTTTTATTAAGAAGCACATACATATCATAATCAAAACACATTTTGTTTATAGAAACGTAGAAAATAGGTGCAGGAGTAGGCCATCCTGCCCTTCGAGCCTGCACTGCCATTCAATATGATCATGGCTGATCATCCAACTCAGTATCCTGTACCTGCCTTCTCTCCATACCCCCTGATTCCTTTAGCCGCAAGGGCCATGTCTCACTCCCTCTTAAATATAGCCAGTGAACTGGCCTCAACTACCTTCTGTGGCAGAGAATTCCACAGATTCACCACTCTCTGTGTGAAAAATGTTTTTCTCATCTCGGTCCTAAAAGATTTCCCCCTTATCCTTAAACTGTGAACCCTTGTTCTGGACATCCCCACCATCGGGAACAATCTTCCTGCATCTAGCCTGTCCAACCCCTTAAGAATTTTGTAAGTTTCTATAAGATCCCCCCTCAATCTTCTAAATTCTAGCGAGTACAAGCCGAGTCTATTCAGTCTTTCCTCATATGAAAGTCCTGCCATCCCAGGAATCAGTCTGGTGAACCTTCTCTGTACTCCCTCTATGGCAAGAATGTCTTTCCTCAGGTTAGGAGACCAAAACTATACGCAGTACTCCAGGTGTGGTCTCACCAAGACCCTGTACAACTGCAGTAGAACCCCCCTGCTCCTTATCAATTACATTTTGTTAATAGATGGGGTTCCAGCTATCAAAGTAATAGGGGTCCTCATTTATTAATTGCGTATTAATTGCATATTTTTTTTATAGATAGGAAGAAAAGAAAGGAAAAAAAACGATAGAAAAGAATAGAATAAGTTACCAATAATACACCTTTGGAGACAGATCCGTAGATTATTAAACATAACCATTCATCTAATCCTGGGTTCAAGTTTCAGTCAGACCTCCGTGCCCTAATTTACCCTTTCAATAATTCAATAAATAGAGACCATATTCTAGCAAATAATTCTTGTTTGTCAATTAAGACAAGTCCAGTTATTTCCAAATGTAAGGTCTCCGACATCTCCATGATCCACATTTTAATTGTTGGGGTTGTTGGATTTTTCCAAAATTTTAGTATTAATTTTTTCCCAGTTATGATACTATAATCAAGAACATTTCTTTGGCTTGTTGTGTGAGTTTTAGTTGTGATATTTCTAATATTGTTGGTTTTGAGTCGGGATCCAATTGGGTGTTAGCAAATTCAGAAATTAAGCTGAAAATATCCATCCAAAAATGTTTGATTTAGGCTGAGCATCTTTGAACTACACAAACGATGGGTAATGCGTGACTGTGCTCTCTGCAGGCCTACGAGGAAGCTCACAAGCGGCTGAAGATGGGTGAGGATGATCGGAAGGCGCTGGTACGGACCCCCGGGTGTTTCTGCTTCGTGTGGAGGCCACCGTGCTTTCTCATGATGGGGGGGGGGTGGGGGAGCTGGTCCTCGACGTCGCTCCGTGAGGGCAAGAGGAAAGGTCTCGCCAGAAAGCTGGACAGGAGCAGGCCTCTTGGCCCCTCCACCCTCCTGCCGCCCTATATAACCATATAACAATTACAGCACGGAAACAGCCATCTCGGCCCTTCAAGTCCGTGCCGAACAACTTTTTTCCCTTAGTCCCACCTGCCTGCACTCATACCATAACCCTCCATACCCTTCTCATCCATATGCCTATCCAATTTATTTTTAAATGATACCAACGAACCTGCCGCCACCACTTCCACTGGAAGCTCATTCCACACCGCTACCACTCTCTGAGTAAAGAAGTTCCCCCTCATGTTACCTCTAAACTTCTGTCCCTTAATTCTAGAGTCATGTCCTCTTGTTTGAAACTTCCCTATTCTCAAAGGGAAAAGCTTGTTCACATCAACCTTGTCCACATTGCCCTGTTCAATACGACCAGAGAGCTTAGAACAGTAAAAGCACAAGAACGGGCCATTCACACTGTCCCTCTCCGTCTCCCTCCCTCCCCCACCCCTTCTACTTTGCCTCCCTCTCCGCCACCCCCCCCCCCCCACACACACTCCGACTCCCCACCCCCCTGCGTCTCTCTCTAAGTGACTCCATCCCACTGCAGAGCGCAGTGTTCTCCAAGGAACAGATGAAGCTGTGATGATCCCAGGTGCTTAGGGTCCTTGCTTGCCCGCGGGTGCGTCTTTATAAATTCATGAGCTCCTGGAGCAGAATTAGGCCATTCGACCCATCAAGTCTACAATGCCATTCAATCATGGCTGATCTACCTCGTCTCTCCTAACCCCATTTTTCTGCCTTCTCCCCATAACCCCTGACACACGTACTGATTGAGAGGGGCTGTGGGTAGGAGCGTGGGGGGAGGGTGGGTGGGTTCGGTGAACATTGGGAGGGGTGTGCGGGCAGCATTGGGACAGACACACACGCACACGTGGACCCACAGGCAGATAGATGAGCAGTCACGGTGGCGCAGCGGTAGAGTTGCTGCCTTGCAGCGCCGGAGACCCGGGTTCGATCCTGTCTACGGGTGCTGTCTGTACAGAGTTTGCACGTTCTCCCCGTGGCCTGCGCGGGTTTTCTCCGAGATCTTCGGTTTCCTCCCACGCTCCAAAGACGTACAGTTTTGTAGGTTAATTGGCTTGGTGAATGCAAAAATTGTCCCTAGTGTGTGTTAATGTGCGGGGTTCGCTGGTCAGCGCGCTACAGACCTGAAGGGCCTGTTTCCGTGCTGTATCTCTAAACACCACACACACACTCACACACTCACACTCACACTCACACACACGCGCACACACACACACGCAAACACACACGCAAACACACACACACACACACACACACACACACACACACACTCACTCACTCACTCACTCACTCACTCACTCACTCACACACACTCACACACAAACACAGTTATGCACTCACATATACACAGACATTCTCACACACACTCTCACACAAACTTACATGCACACGCGCATACACACGCGCACACACGCTCACACACACTAACACACGCACACACACACACGCACACAGTTATGCACTCACATATACACAGACATTCTCACACACACTCTCACACAAACTTACCTGCACACGCGCATACACACACTCACACACGCTCACACACGCTCACACACGCTCACACACACGCACACACTCACACACACACACACACACACACGCTCACACACGCTCACACACACGCACACGCACACACACACACACACACACACTCACACACGCTCACACTCACACACACGCTCACACACACACGCACACACACACTCACACACACACACGCTCACACACACACACTCACACACACACACACACACACACACACACACACACACACACACACACACACAAGCACACACGCGCACACACACACACACACAGATATGCACTCACATATACACAGACATTCTCACTCACACACTCTCCCGCACAGCCTTACATGCGCGCGCGCGCATACACACAACATTGAGGGGGTACGGGTAGCATTGAGGGAGATAGTTGAGCGGAGCAGCGTGGAGAACGTTTGACTCTTCCCCCCTTCCCCCCCTCCTCTCTCCCAACCCCCCCCCCCCCCCCCCCCCCCATGTCTCTCCGCAGATCCCAGAGTTGCGCAAGCACTCTCGCCGGGAGTACCTGGGCAAGCGGGAGCAGGAGAAGCTGGAGGACCTGGAGGCGGAGATCCAGGATGACGAGTACCTGTTCTCACCGGGGCAGCTGACCGCCAGGGAGAAGCAGCAGCTGGACTACAAGCGCAAGGTGCGCGACCTGGCCAGGGAGTACAAGGCCGCGGGGGAGCAGGAGCGCCAGGAGAAGAACAACCGCTATTACATGCCCCAGGAGAACCGCAACAAGGTCAGCACCCACGGGAGTGGGGTCGGGAGCGGGGGGGGAGGGGACGGGAGCGGGGGGAAGGTGCGGCTCGGAAGGGCTCGAGATGCAAGGAGGTGCTCAGGGGTGAGTATATGGCAATAGACAATAGATGCACCCTCAATCGCTTGAGGACAGGCGTCGGACGCTATGGAGTAGTGATGAAGAGGTGGGGCCTCATGGACAGCAAGAGCCTCCTGCGAGTGTAGGGACCCAACACAGAAAGTGGAGCACATGGTCACCAGTTGCCCCAAACACCGGCCACCCAATGGTGAACGAGGTCTGATTGACCTGGACGATGACACGTTGGGCTGGCCCGCCTCAACGCAGCTGCAGGTTTAAAAGACACACGACAGAAGAAGAAGACAGTAGGTGCAGGAGGAGGCCATTCGGCCCTTTGAGCCAGCACCGCCATTCACTGTGATCACGGCTGATCATCCACAATCAGCACCCCATTCCTGCCTTCTCCCCCATATCCCCTGACTCCGCTATCTTTGAGAACTCTATCTAACTCTCTCTTGAAAGCATCCAGAGAATCGGCCTCCACCGCCCACTGAGGCAGAGAATTCCACAGATTCACAACTCTCTGGGTGCAAAAGTGTTTCCTCATCTCTGTTCTAAATGGCCAACCCCTTGTTCTTAAACTGAGGCCTCTGGTACTGGACTCGCCCAACATTGGGAAAATTTTTCCTGCATCTAGCTGCTCCAGTCCTTTTATAATTATATATGTTTCTATAAGATGTCCCCTCATCCTTCTAAACTCCAGTTAATTATTGTCACATGTACCAGGGTAAAGTAAATAGCTTTGACTATGACTACTTAGTTGTGGGGGTTTCAGTTAAAGTATTAGCCAGACAATGTCCGTGCCGAACGTAGTGCCAAGTTATACTCGTCTCTGGCCCCTGGTTCTGGACTTCCCCCAACATCGGGAACATGTTTCCTGCCTCTAGCGTCTAAGGCAGGAAACATGTCTAAGCCCTTAACAATCTTATATGTTTCAGTAAGATCCCCTCTCACCCCTCTAAACTCCAGAGTGTACAAGCCCAGCTGCTCCATTCTCTCAGCATATGACAGTCCTGCCATCCCGGGGATTAACCTTATAAACCTACGCTGCACTCCCTCAATAGCAAGAATGTCCTTCCTCAAATTTGGAGACCAAAACTGCACACAATACTCCAGGTGTGGTCTCACCAGGGCCCTGTACAACTGCAGAAGGACCTCTTTTCTCCTATACTCAACTCCTCTGGTTATAGAAACATAGAAACATAGAAAATAGGTACAGGAGTAGGCCATTCGGCCCTCCAAGCCTGCACCGCCATTCAATATGATCATGGTTGATCATCCAACTCGGTATCCCATACCTGCCTTCTCTCCATACCCCCTGATCCCTTTAGCCACAAGGGCCACATCTAATTCCCTCTTAAATATAGCCAATGAACCGGCCTCAACTACCTTCTGTGGCAGAGAATTCCACAGATTCACCACTCTTTGTGTGAAAAAATGATTTTCTCATCTCGGTCCTAAAAGTCTTCCCCCTTTTCCTTAAACTGTGACACCTTGTTCTGGACTTCCCCAACATCGGGAACAATCTTCCTGCATCTAGCCTGTCCAACCCCTTAAGATGGTGGGGGGGAGTAAAGGGAGTTTGAGGGAGGAGATTTTTTTTTAGGGGGGGGGGTTGGGGACGTTCAGAAAGGTTTGAGGGAGGAGGACAGTTTCTGGACAGAGACGGAGAGGGCAGTTCGAGTGGGGGGGGGGGAGGAGGAGGGGTGAAGGGGTGGGGTTTGAGAGGGGGTGTAGTTCGGAAGGCTTCAAGGGGCAAGTAGGTGCTCTGGGATGTAGGCACGGTAGTGGAGGGGAGGGGAGTTCGGGGGGGGTGTTCACAAGGGTTTGAGGGGAGGGGGGGTTCGGTACGGTGGGAGCGGTGGGTAATTCTGATGGGGTTTGATGGGGACAGGGTAAAATGGGGATTTGGGAGTCGGGTGGGGCAGCTCAGAAGGGTGTGTGGGGGAGCGGAGGGAAGGTTTGAGGGGAGAGGTGGGGCTCTGGGACGTTCGTGGGGTGGGGTGGGGGAGTTTGGAAGGGTTGAGAGGGCTTTGAGGGAAGAGGTTTGAAAGGGTTCAAGGGATGAGGGGTTCAGGGGGGCGAGCGAGGAGGGGAATGGAGGGGAGGAGGCGTTCAAGGCAGGGGGAGTTCAGAAAGGTTTGAGGGGGAGGGGACAGGAGTCGGGGAGAGGGGGGGGGACGGGGATGGTTCAGTAGGGGAAGAAGTGTCTGGTAACAGGAGGTTTGGTGTGGGGGGGGGGAGTTACATAGAAACATAGAAAATAGGTGCAGGAGTAGGCCATTCGGCCCTTCGAGGCTGCACCACCATTCAATATGATCATGGCTGATCATCCAACTCAGTATCCCGCATCTGCCTTCTCTCCATACCCCCTGATCCCCTTTGCCACAAGGGCCACATCTAACTCCCTCTTAAATATAACCAATGAACTGGCCTCAACTACCTTCTGTGGCAGAGAATTCCATAGATTCACCACTCTGTGTGAAAAAGTTTTTCTCATCTCGGTCCTAAAAGACTTCCCCCTTATCCTTAAACTGTGACCCCTTGTTCTGGACTTCCCCAACATCGGGGACAATCTTCCTGATAGAGTGCTAGAGGGATCAGGGGGTATGGAGAGAAGGCAGGTACGGGATACTGAGTTGGATGATCAGCCATGATCATATTGAATGGTGGTGCAGGCTCGAAGGGCCGAATGGCCTCCTCCTGCACCTATTTTCTATGTTTCTATTAAGAACTTTATATGTTTCTATAAGATCCCTTCCAGCGAATATTAGCCTTGAATATGGAATATATTCCTGGATGTTGCCAGGACTAGAGGGTCTGACCTACAGGGAGAGGTTGAGTAGGCTGGGATTTTATTCCTTGCAGCGCAGGAGGATGAGGGGTGATTTTCGGTGCAAACCAGAACCTACAGTGATGCTCAGTTCCTGCACTGGCCGCAATATGGATGATGAGTTACCAGAGCAAATAGAAGTCAAGCCAAGTCACATTTATTTCTATAGCACATTTAAAAAACAACTCTCGTTGACCAAAGTGCTTTACATTTGTTATAAGAATAGTATACACAAGCAAACTACATACATATATACATATAGCCCTCGCTCAGAGGACGTCAGGAAAGGCTTGGGAGAACAGATACATTTTTAGTCTAGACTTAAAGGAGTCGATGGAGGGGGCAGTTCTGATGGGGAGGGGGATGCTGTTCCACAGTCTAGGAGCTGCAACCGTGCGGTCGCCCCTGAGCTTATGCCAGACCGCGGGACATTCAGCAACCCCAAGTCGGCTGATCTGAGGAACCTGGAGGTGGTGTGGTGGGTGAGAAGACTTTTAATGTAGGTGGGTGCAAGCCCATTGAGGGCTTTGTAGACAAAGAGGAGGGTCTTGAAATTTATTCGGAACCGCACAGGGAGCCAGTGGAGAGAGGCCAGGATCGGGGTGATGTGGCCCCTTTTTCGGGTGCCCGTCAGGAGTCTCGCAGCGGCGTTTCGGACCAGTTGCAGGCGGGACAGGGAAGATTGGCAGATGCCATTGTAAAGGGAGTTGCAGTAATCGAGGCGGGAGGAGATAAATGTGCGGATGATCTTTTCGAGGTCATCAAACTGGAGGAATTGTTTTATTTTAGCTATTGTCCGAAGCTGGAAGAAGCTAGCTTTTACCACGGCATTGACTTGATTGTCAAATTTCAATGCTGAGTCAAATATCACGCCAAGGTTTTTGACGTTATGTTTGAGTAGTAGGGTAAGGCTTCCAAGATGAAGATGAACCGGAGCAAACAGAACAGGGTGAGAAGGATGAATATCATAGGAGAAGAGACTAAGATTGAATTACGTACCATGAATAAAGATAAGGAGAGCAGGAGTCATCACATTACGAGTATGGAGATATGTAGTTTGGATGAAGATAATTTTATATTGATATATCTGAGTGCATGATAGTGCATGCTGCTGACTCCATGCTCGTTGTCCCGGTAGAAGGTTCCGGAGCGGTATGAGGAGCCGTCGTCGGGGGTGGACGAGAAGCATGCACCACGGGACGAGCAGCGGCGCTGGGAGGAGGCGCACATGGACGCGGCCCTGCTGAGGTTCGGGGCCCGGGACGCCGGCGAGCGCAACAAGCAGAAGGAGTACGACTTCCTGATGGAGGAGGACGAGATGATCGAGTTTGTGAGCGCCGTGCCCATGCCGGGCACCGTGCCCAAGGTAAGGCACCGGCTCCCGATCGGCCGAGCCCTCGCACGCGGGCAAAGCGGGGCAGCACCGCGCAGATGCTTGCTTGACGCAAAATGGCACAAAGTGCTGGAGTGAGCAGTGGCGCAGAGGTAGAGGTGCCACCTCACAGCGCCACAGACTCGGGTTCCATCCCGACTACGGGTGCTGTCTGTACGGAGTTTGCACTTCTCCCCGTGACCCGCGTGGGTTTTCTCCGAGATCTTCAGTTTCCTCTCACACTCCAAAGACGTACAGGCCTGTAGGTTTAATTGGCTTGGTATAAATGTAAATTTTTTTTTTTTTTTGTTAAATATTTTTATTAGAAGTAAGCACATATCAAAATAAAAATATACATGTCGTATACATTCTTAATGTTATTAATATTAACAGTTATTTCTAATTTGTACTTCTATGAGTTTTTCATTTTTTATATAGATAGAAAATATAAGAGAAAAATAAAATAAAGATAGATTCAGAAAAATGAATGAAGTATTAAGCAGTTTGTACATCATTGGAGATATATCATGGGTTATTATATGTAAATCTTCGTCTATTTCTTCGTTCAGGCATCAGTCAGGTTCTCGCACCGAACCACTTTGACCCTTTAAATATTCAATAAATGGAGACCATATCCCTCTAAATTGATCCAACTTGCCCAGAAGGACAAGTCTTAATCTTTCAAAATTAAGTGTCTCTGACATTTCAGTGATCCACATTTTAATTGTGGGGATGTAGGACCTTTCCAAAATTTCAATATAAGTTATTTACCAATTATTAAACTGTAATCAATAAAAAATCTTTGATATATTGTTATTAATTGATCTGTTTCTAATATTCCTAATATTATTAATTTTGAGTCAGGTAGCAAATTTGTATTAACAACATTCGAGATTATCTTAAAAATTTCTGCCCAAAAGGTGGTATAAATGTAAAATTGTCCCTAGTACGTGTGGGATAGGGTGTGGGGTTCGCTGGTCGGCGTGGACTCGGTTGGCCGAAGGGCCTGTTTCCGCGCTGTACCTCTAAACAAAACTAAACCCGATCTTCATACCGAAGATAGACACAGAATGCTGGAGTAGCTCAGTGGGACAGGCAGCATCTCTGGAGAGAAGGAATGGGTGACGTTTCGGATCGAGACCCTTCTTCAGTCCGTCTCTCCAGGTACTTTCCCCTGCAACCGCAGGAGATGCAACACCTGCCCCTTTACCTCCCACCTCGACTCCATCCAAGGACCCAAACAGTCACTGCCACTTAATCATGGCTGATCGATCGCTCGTTCCTAACCCTTCTCCTGCCTTCTCCCCATAACCCCTGACACCCGTACTAACCAAGAATCCTGCCTTAAATATATCCATTGAATTGGCCTCCACAGCCTCCTATGGCAAAGAATTCCACAGATTTACCACCCTCTGACTGAAGAAATTCCTCCTCCTTCGTAAAGGAACGTCCTTTAATTCTGAGGCTGTGCCCTCTGGGTCCTAGACTCTTTCACGAGTGGAAACATCCTCTCCACATCCACTCTATTTCAATGAGGTCCCCCCCATCATTCTTCTAAACTCCATCGAGTAGAGGCCCAGTGCCGTCAAATGCTCATGTTATGAGATTTGGTCTCCATTTATCGACTGATTCCAAGCATAAGGTGCAACATAACTCCGGAAATAAACGGTTTCAGGACCGGGTGAGGGGTGTGTAAAGATATGGAGCAGGTACATCCCTTTTATCTTATTTTCTTTATATTCTCCTTTTTTAAATTATATTTTTCTTTCTTTTACTCTTTCTCGTGCTTCACGCCAATATGGGACCTTTCTTTCTACTCTTTCACCTACTATTAATATCACTATCTTATCTAACTTTCTGTATTTTTCTTTTTCTTGCTTCTGTTACTTTTCTATTATTAAAGTTTAAAACAAGAAGTGGTACATGAAATGTATTATGTTATTTTTGGTTTTTACTATTGTACATTACTTCTAATAAAACAATATTTTAACAAAATTATTGAAAAAACGCTCATGTTGTGTTAACCCACTCATTCGTGTAATGGGGGTGGTGTGGCTCACCGAGTTTTCTCTCCCCACTCCCCACGGGCAGGACGAGGCGGGCGATATGTCGGAGGCGGACAGGCAGAAGGCGTCGCTGCAGGAGGTGAGGAGGAGCCTGCCGGTGTTCCCCTACCGCGGAGACCTGCTGGCGGCCGTGGCCCAGCATCAGGTGCTCATCATCGAGGGGGAGACGGGCTCGGGCAAGACCACCCAGATCCCGCAGTACTTGCACGAGGAGGTGAGTGGCAGTGCCGCCCGCCTTCCCCCGCCACGGGGCGCTGCCCGCTGCCCACTGCCCGCACCGCGACGTTGCCCGCACGTGAGCCCGACCGAGCCTTGGGCTTAACTCAGGCCACATTTTGCGGCCTCCCGCCATCTTAAACTGAACTGCACCCGCACGCAGGAAATACTTGTGTTCATATCCCCCCCCCCCCGTGCAAGTCCTTCCCTTCCCGATGCAAGAAACCTTTGCCCCAGTGCAATAAATCCTTACCCCAGAGCAAAATCCTTAGCCCTGTGTAAGGAAATCTTGCCGCAGTGTAAGAAACCTTTGACCCGCCAGTTCAAGAAACCCTTGCCCCCTCCAGTGCAAGAAACCCTTGCCCCCTCCAATGCAAGAAACCCTTCCCCAGTGCAAGGACCCCTTCCCCCCTCCAGTGCAAGGACCCCTTCCTCCCCCCCAATGCAAGAAACCCTTGTCCCCAGTGCAAGGAACCCTTGTCCCCAGTGCAAGGAACCCTTGTCCCCAGTGCAAGGAACCCTTGTCCCCAGTGCAAGGAACCCTTGTCCCCAGTGCAAGGAACCCTTGTCCCCAGTGCAAGGAACCCTTGTCCCCAGTGCAAGGAACCCTTGTCCCCAGTGCAAGGAACCCTTGTCCCCAGTGCAAGGAACCCTTGTCCCCAGTGCAAAGAACCCTTCCCCAGTGCAAGGACCCCTTCCTCCCCCCAGTGCAAGGAACCCTTGTCCCCAGTGCAAGGAACCCTTGTCCCCAGTGCAAGGAACCCTTGTCCCCAGTGCAAGAAACCCTTGTCCCCAGTGCAAGGAGCCCTTCCCCAGTGCAAGAAATCCTTGTCCCCAGTGCAAGGAACCCTTGTCCCCAGTGCAAGGAACCCTTGTCCCCAGTGCAAGGAACCCTTGTCCCCAGTGCAAGGAACCCTTGTCCCCAGTGCAAGAAACCCTTGTCCCCAGTGCAAGGAACCCTTGTCCCCAGTGCAAGGAACCCTTGTCCCCAGTGCAAGGAACCCTTGTCCCCAGTGCAAGGAACCCTTGTCCCCAGTGCAAGGAACCCTTGTCCCCAGTGCAAGGAACCCTTGTCCCCAGTGCAAGGAACCCTTGTCCCCAGTGCAAGGAACCCTTGTCCCCAGTGCAAGGAGCCCTTCCCCAGTGCAAGAAATCCTTGTCCCCAGTGCAAGGAACCCTTGTCCCCAGTGCAAGGAACCCTTGTCCCCAGTGCAAGGAACCCTTGTCCCCAGTGCAAGGAACCCTTGTCCCCAGTGCAAGGAACCCTTGTCCCCAGTGCAAGGAACCCTTGTCCCCAGTGCAAGGAACCCTTGTCCCCAGTGCAAGGAACCCTTGTCCCCAGTGCAAGGAACCCTTGTCCCCAGTGCAAGGAACCCTTGTCCCCAGTGCAAGGAACCCTTGTCCCCAGTGCAAGGAACCCTTGTCCCCAGTGCAAGGAACCCTTGTCCCCAGTGCAAGGAACCCTTGTCCCCAGTACAAGGAACCCTTCCCCAGTGCAAGGAACCCTTGTCCCCAGTGCAAGGAACCCTTGTCCCCAGTGCAAGGAACCCTTGTCCCCAGTGCAAGGAACCCTTGTCCCCAGTGCAAGGAACCCTTGTCCCCAGTGCAAGGAACCCTTGTCCCCAGTGCAAGGAACCCTTGTCCCCAGTGCAAGGAACCCTTGTCCCCAGTGCAAGGAACCCTTGTCCCCAGTGCAAGGAACCCTTGTCCCCAGTGCAAGGAACCCTTGTCCCCAGTGCAAGGAACCCTTGTCCCCAGTGCAAGGAACCCTTGTCCCCAGTGCAAGGAACCCTTCCCCAGTGCAAGAAACCCTTGTCCCCAGCGCAAGAAACCCTTGTCCCCAGCGCAAGGAACCCTTCCCCAGCGCAAGGAACCCTTGTCCCCAGTGCAAGGAACCCTTGTCCCCAGTGCAAGGAACCCTTCCCCAGTACAAGGAACCCTTGTCCCCAGTGCAAGGAACCCTTGTCCCCAGTGCAAGGAACCCTTGTCCCCAGTGCAAGGAACCCTTGTCCCCAGTGCAAGGAACCCTTCCCCAGTGCAAGAAACCCTTGTCCCCAGCGCAAGGAACCCTTGTCCCCAGCGCAAGGAACCCTTGTCCCCAGCGCAAGGAACCCTTGTCCCCAGCGCAAGGAACCCTTGTCCCCAGTGCAAGGAACCCTTGTCCCCAGTGCAAGGAACCCTTGTCCCCAGTGCAAGGACCCCTTCCTCCCCCCAGTGCAAGAAACCCTTGTCCCCAGTGCAAGCAACCCTTCCCCAGTGCAAGAATCCCTTGTCCCCAGTGCAAGGAACCCTTCCCCAGTGCAAGAAACCCTTGTCCCCAGTGCAAGGAACCCTTGTCCCCAGTGCAAGGAACCCTTGTCCCCAGTGCAAGAAACCCTTGTCCCCAGTGCGAGGAACCCTTGTCCCCAGTGCGAGGAACCCTTGTCCCCAGTGTAAGGAACCCTTGTCCCCAGTGCAAGGAACCCTTGTCCCCAGTGCAAGGAACCCTTGTCCCCAGTGCAAGGAACCCTTGTCCCCAGTGCAAGGAACCCTTGTCCCCAGTGCAAGGAACCCTTGTCCCCAGTGCAAGGAACCCTTGTCCCCAGTGCAAGGAACCCTTGTCCCCAGTGCAAGGAACCCTTGTCCCCAGTGCAAGGAACCCTTGTCCCCAGTGCAAGGAACCCTTGTCCCCAGTGCAAGGAACCCTTGTCCCCAGTGCAAGGAACCCTTGTCCCCAGTGCAAGGAACCCTTGTCCCCAGTGCAAGGAACCCTTGTCCCCAGTGCAAGGAACCCTTGTCCCCAGTGCAAGAAACCCTTGTCCCCAGCGCAAGGAACCCTTGTCCCCAGCGCAAGGAACCCTTGTCCCCAGTGCAAGGAACCCTTGTCCCCAGTGCAAGGAACCCTTGTCCCCAGTGCAAGGACCCCTTCCTCCCCCCAGTGCAAGAAACCCTTGTCCCCAGTGCAAGCAACCCTTCCCCAGTGCAGGAATCCCTTGTCCCCAGTGCAAGGAACCCTTCCCCAGTGCAAGGAACCCTTGTCCCCAGTGCAAGGAACCCTTGTCCCCAGTGCAAGAAACCCTTGTCCCCAGCGCAAGGAACCCTTGTCCCCAGCGCAAGGAACCCTTGTCCCCAGTGCAAGGAACCCTTGTCCCCAGTGCAAGGAACCCTTGTCCCCAGTGCAAGGAACCCTTGTCCCCAGTGCAAGGAACCCTTGTCCCCAGTGCAAGGAACCCTTCCCCAGTGCAAGGAACCCTTGTCCCCAGTGCAAGGAACCCTTGTCCCCAGTGCAAGGAACCCTTGTCCCCAGTGCAAGGAACCCTTGTCCCCAGTGCAAGGAACCCTTGTCCCCAGTGCAAGGAACCCTTGTCCCCAGTGCAAGGAACCCTTGTCCCCAGTGCAAGGAACCCTTGTCCCCAGTGCAAGGAACCCTTGTCCCCAGTGCAAGGAACCCTTGTCCCCAGTGCAAGGAACCCTTGTCCCCAGTGCAAGGAACCCTTGTCCCCAGTGCAAGGAACCCTTGTCCCCAGTGCAAGGAACCCTTGTCCCCAGTGCAAGGAACCCTTGTCCCCAGTGCAAGGAACCCTTGTCCCCAGTGCAAGGAACCCTTGTCCCCAGTGCAAGGAACCCTTGTCCCCAGTGCAAGGAACCCTTGTCCCCAGTGCAAGGAACCCTTGTCCCCAGTGCAAGGAACCCTTGTCCCCAGTGCAAGGAACCCTTGTCCCCAGTGCAAGGAACCCTTGTCCCCAGTGCAAGGAACCCTTGTCCCCAGTGCAAGGAACCCTTGTCCCCAGTGCAAGGAACCCTTGTCCCCAGTGCAAGGAACCCTTGTCCCCAGTGCAAGGAACCCTTGTCCCCAGTGCAAGGAACCCTTGTCCCCAGTGCAAGGAACCCTTGTCCCCAGTGCAAGGAACCCTTGTCCCCAGTGCAAGGAACCCTTGTCCCCAGTGCAAGGAACCCTTGTCCCCAGTGCAAGGAACCCTTGTCCCCAGTGCAAGGAACCCTTGTCCCCAGTGCAAGGAACCCTTGTCCCCAGTGCAAGGAACCCTTGTCCCCAGTGCAAGGGACCCTTGTCCCCAGTGCAAGGAACCCTTGTCCCCAGTGCAAGGAACCCTTGTCCCCAGTGCAAGGAACCCTTGTCCCCAGTGCAAGGAACCCTTGTCCCCAGTGCAAGGAACCCTTGTCCCCAGTGCAAGGAACCCTTGTCCCCAGTGCAAGGAACCCTTGTCCCCAGTGCAAGGAACCCTTGTCCCCAGTGCAAGGAACCCTTGTCCCCAGTGCAAGGAACCCTTGTCCCCAGTGCAAGGAACCCTTGTCCCCAGTGCAAGGAACCCTTGTCCCCAGTGCAAGGAACCCTTGTCCCCAGTGCAAGGAACCCTTGTCCCCAGTGCAAGGAACCCTTGTCCCCAGTGCAAGGAACCCTTGTCCCCAGTGCAAGGAACCCTTGTCCCCAGTGCAAGGAACCCTTGTCCCCAGTGCAAGGACCCCTTCCTCCCCCCAGTGCGAGGAACCCTTGTCCCCAGTGTGAGGAACCCTTGTCCCCAGTGCGAGGAACCCTTGTCCCCAGTGCAAGAAACCCTTGTCCCCAGTGCAAGAAACCCTTGTCCCCAGTGCAAGGAACCCTTGTCCCCAGTGCAAGGAACCCTTCCCCAGTGCAAGGAACCCTTGTCCCCAGTGCAAGGAACCCTTGTCCCCAGTGCAAGGAACCCTTCCCCAGTGCAAGGAACCCTTGTCCCCAGTGCAAGAAACCCTTGTCCCCAGCGCAAGGAACCCTTGTCCCCAGCGCAAGGAACCCTTGTCCCCAGTGCAAGGAACCCTTGTCCCCAGTGCAAGGAACCCTTGTCCCCAGTGCAAGGACCCCTTCCTCCCCCCAGTGCAAGAAACCCTTGTCCCCAGTGCAAGCAACCCTTCCCCAGTGCAGGAATCCCTTGTCCCCAGTGCAAGGAACCCTTCCCCAGTGCAAGGAACCCTTGTCCCCAGTGCAAGGAACCCTTGTCCCCAGTGCAAGGAACCCTTGTCCCCAGTGCAAGATACCCCTCCCCATCTCCATTGCAGTAAGTCCTAGCCCCGCTACCAATCCCATTGCAGGAAGCTTTTCCATCCCCACTTTCCACCCTCACCCCACCATGAGCTCCCATTGCCGTCTCTGCAGGGCTACACGGCCGGGGGGAAGAAGATCGGCTGCACGCAGCCCCGCCGGGTGGCGGCCATGAGCGTGGCGGCCCGTGTGGCTCAGGAGATCGGGGCCAAGCTGGGGAACGAGGTGAGCGGAGGGAGCGGGGGACCAGGGGGGGGGGGGGGGGGGGGGGGGGCGAGTGAGTCGCTGGGCAATGAGGAGAGCCGAGGGGGGGGGGGGTGGGGGGAACGGGGCTTGTAGGGAGTGGATGCGAAAGTGGGATATGGCAGAACTCGTGTGAATGGTGGTCTCAGCGGTGGGGAGTGCCTTTTTCCGCGCTGCGCCTGTAAAATTAGGAACAGAGCGAGCGGGGACGAATGTGGGAGTTAACGGGGCCGGGAGACAGGGAGCGGGGGGAGAGAGCAAGGGGCTGGGGAACGAGGTGCATGCGGGGCCAGGGAACAGAGCTGACGGTAGTTAGACTCAATGGGCCAAATGGCCTAATTCTGCTCCTGTGACTCAAGAACTTATGATGGGTGAGGCTTTTCACACAGACAGCACAGGAGTGGCCACAGATGTGTCTCAGTCGATCGTTTAATGATGACTTTGACAATCATTGTCATGAAGCACGGAAACTGGCCCTTCGGCCCAACTTGCCCATGCTGGTTGAGATGTTCCATCTAAGCTGGATCCATTGGCCCACCATTGCCCCATATCCCGTCAAACTGAACACAATACTCCAGACGTGGTATCACTGACCTCCTGTACAGCTATAACCTCTTGTACAGCTATAACATAACATCAGTTGTACAGGGCCTTGGTGAGACCACACCTGGAGTATTGCATACAGTTTTGGTCTCCTAATCTGAGGAAAGACATTCTTGCCATAGAGAGAGTACAGAGAAGGTTCGCCAGACTAATTCCTGGGATGTGAGGACTTTCATATGAAGAAAGACTGGATAGACTCGGCTTGCACTCGCTAGAATTTAGAAGATTGAGGGGGGATCTTATAGAAACTTACAAAATTCTTAAGGGGTTGGACAGGCTAGATGCAGGAAGATTGTTCCCGATGTTGGGGAAGTCCAGGACAAGGGGTCACAGTTTAAGGATAAGGAGGAGATATTTTAGCACCGAGATGAGAAAAACATTTTTCACACAGATAGTGGTGAATCTGTGGAATTCTCTGCCACAGAAGGTAGTTGAGGCCAGTTCATTGGCTATATTTAAGAGGGAGTTGGATGTGGCCCTTGTGGTTAAAGGGATCAGGGGGTATGGAGAGAAGGCAGGTACAGGATACTGAGTTGTGTGATCAGTCATGATCATATTGAATGGCGGTGCAGGCTCGAAGGGCCGAATGGCCTACTCCTGCACCTATTTTCTATGTTTCTATCTCAACTTCTATTCTCAATACTCTGGCTGATGAAAGGCAATGGACCAAAAGCTTTCTGGAGCACCCTATCTAAATGTGATGCCACTTTCAAGGAACTTAAGAACCAGTACGTCTGGATCCCACTGCTCTACTACACTCCCCAGGGCCCTGCCTTTCATTGTGAAGGCCTTCGTTTACAGCATGGAAACAGGCCCTTTGGCCTACCGAGTCCACGCCAACCAGCGATCACCCATTCACACTCAGTACGATGTTATTCCCACTTCCTCAACCACACGAGGGATAATTTACAGAGGGCCAATTAACCTACGAACCTGCCTGTCTTTGGGACGTGGGAGGAAACCGGAGCTCCCGGAGGAGACCCATGCAGTCACAGGGAGAATGTGCGCAGACAGACATGCACGCATGCACACACACGCATGCGCAGCAATCGTGGTCAGGATTGAACCCAGGCCTCTGGCGCTGTGAGGCAGCAACTCTACCAGCTGCCACCCCAGATACTTTACCCAAGTCGTCTCGAGCGGCCATTCTCTCTCCGCAATGACTCTGACCCAGAGCACCAACAGGGCAAGGTAACATGGGAGTGATATCGTTGAGAGGTGTGGGTGGAGAGTCATGGAGAGGGGGCTGCTGGTGGGCATCTAAGTTGCCGTGTCGGCGTGCGGTGGTTGACTGTGTGTGTCCCGCTGTGTCTGTGTCACAGGCCACTTAGTGTGTGTGTGTCACCCACTGTGTGTGTGTGTGAAGCTGCTCGGGTGTGTGTGTGTCTCTCTGTATATCATGTGAGAGGCCTCTGTGTGTGTGTGTGTGTGTGAGAAGCTGCTCTGTGTGTGTGTGTCTCGCTGTATATCGTGTGTGAAGCTGCTTGTGTGTGTGCCCTACTGTGTGCGTGTATGTGTGTGTGAAGCTGCTCGTGTGTGTGTCTCTGTATATCATGTGAGAGGCCTCTGTGTGTGTGTATGTGTGTGTGTGTGTGTGTGAGAAGCTGCTCTGTGTGCGTGTCTTGCTGTATATCGTGTGAGAGGTCTCTCAGTGTGTGTGCCCCACTGTGTGTGTGTGTGTGTGTGTGTGTGTGAAGCTGCTCTGTGTGTGTGTCACGCTGTATATCGTGTGTGAGGCTGCTTGTGTGTGTGCCCCACTGTGTGTGTGTGTGAAGCTGCTCTGTGTGTGTGTGTCGCTGTATATCGTGTGAGAGGCCTCTGTGTGTGTGTGTGTGTGTGTGTGTGAGAAGCTGCTCTGTGTGTGTGTATCGTGTGAGAGGTCTCTCTGTGTGTGTGCCCCACTGTGTGTGTGTGTGAGAAGCTGCTCTGACTGCTGCTCCGTCACTGTGCAGGTGGGATACAGCATCCGCTTTGAGGACTGCACGTCGGAGCGCACGGTGCTGAAGTACATGACGGACGGCATGTTACTGCGGGAGTTTCTCACCGAGCCAGACTTGGCCGGTTACAGGTACGCAGGCACATCTGTAGCCAGGTGTTAGTTTGGTTTAGTTTAGAGATACAGCGCGGAAACAGGCCCCTTTGACTGCACTGGTACACGTGACAATAATAATTAAACTGAACTGTACCTCGGTATACGTGATCATAATAAACTATAAGCTCAAGTTTCAAGTTTACATTTATTGTCACATGCACCAATTGGTACAGTGAAATTTGGGTTGCCATACGATTTAAAAAAAAAACACACAAACGATAGAATTTAACATAGACATCCCCACACAGCAGGATCAACGTTTCCCACTGTGAGGGAAGGCAATAAAGTCCATCCATTTTCCTCCTTGTTCACCCGTGGTCGGGGGCCCCGATGTTTAGGCCCTCTCGCCGGGGTGATCGTAACTCCGACGTCAGAACGGAGAACACTCTCAGCGGCTTGGAGTCCCGAATCGGCCACTTCCTACCGGAGACCGCGGCTCCCGAAGTCCACAGTCCGTGCTGGGCGGAGAATCACACTGGCTGCCCTCGGCAAAGGGACCCCCAGGACTCTGCGGTGTTGGTCAGCGCCGCCCGCGGCTGGAAGATCCACAAACCACAGCTTCACGATGTAGAAGCAGCAGGCCCAACATTCCGGAGCTTCAACAAGCGATACCCAGTAACTTGGCATCGCCCGCCCCGCTCCGCAATGTTCATCCATGCGGCAGGAAAGGCCGCTCCAATCCAGTTGGTAGGCCGTGGAGGGGGGGGGGGCGCGATGATGCGACTCGGAGAATAGTCGCATCCTCGCCACGAAGAGACTGAGAAACAGTTTCACGCTTTACCCTGCCCCCCCTCCCCCACATAAAAAGATTAAGAAACCTCCAAAACATACTTTAAAACAAACTAAAAATGACAAAAAGATGAAAACAACAGACAGACTGTGGGCAGAGGCTGCCTTCAAATGGCACCCCCGCGTGAATTTACCGCGATACATGTGTCAAGAATAAACTAAATTAAACTACTGTACCTCGGTACACGTAACAATAAATAAACTAAACTGTACCTCACTACATGTGACAATCATAAACTAAAGGCCCAGTCTGCGTGTCTTTGCAGCGTGGTGATCATTGATGAAGCCCATGAACGCACTCTTCACACTGACATCCTCTTCGGGCTGATCAAGGACATCTCGCGCTTCCGCCCCGACCTCAAGGTGCTCATCGCCAGCGCCACCCTGGACACCGAGAAGTTCTCCACCTTCTTCGACGATGCCCCCGTCTTCCGCATCCCCGGACGCCGCTTCCCCGTCGACATTTACTACACCAAGGTGAGGTGCCCAAGTCAAGTCAAGTTTCTTCGTCACATACTCATACGAGATGTGCAGTGAAATGAAAAGTGGCCGTGCTCGCGGTCTTTGTGCAAAAAACAAACAAACAAACAAACAACCTACAAACAGAATGGAACAGAATCACATGTTCTTTTAAATATTATGGGCGGAAGGAAAAAGGGAAGAAAAAACCCAGCAATTTAAAAAAAAAGCAGTAGAGTGGTACAGTAAAGTTAGTAAAGTTAGTCCCTGGTGAGGTAGGAGTTTACAGTCCTAATGGCCTCTGGGAAGAAACTCCTTCTCAACCTCTCCGTTCTCACCGCATGGCAACAGAGGCGTTTGCCTGACCGTAGCAGCTGGAACAGTCCGTTGCTGGGGTGGAAGGGGTCCCCCATTATCTTATTGGCTCTGGAGTTGCACCTCGTGACGTATAGTTCCTGCAGACGGGCGAGTGAAGTTCCCATAGTGCGTTCGGCCGAACGCACTACTCTCTGCAGAGCCTTCTTGTCCTGGGCAGAGCAGTTCCCAAACCAGATTGCAATATTTCCAGACAAGATGCTTTCCACAGCCGCAGAGTAGAAGCACTGGAGGATCCTCGGAGACACTCTGAATCTCCTCAATTGCCTGAGGTGGTAAAGGCGCTGCCTTGCCTTACTCACAAATGCTGCTGCGTGCGATGTCCATGTCATATCCGCAGAGATGTGGACTCCCAGGTATTTAAAACAGCTCACCCGGGAGCATTGGCGAGAGGGGGAGCGGGGGATTTGGGGAAGGGGCGAGGGTCCAGAGGAGGTTTACCAGAATTACTTACTTACTTACTGCCTATTATGCCTCCTGGCATGTGGGACAGCAACGAAGGTCCTCCACTCAGTAGTGTTGATTCCTTCAGGTGCTGTATCCGTAACATATTTGTTTTACAAGACAGGTTTGTTAGCCCTGTGCTCAACCCCCAACCTGGAGGACCAGTGGATCACTCTTCGTCTCGCCTCTACCCTTTAACCCTTTGACCTGTCCAGCATGGGAGGCCCTAATAGGAGACGAACTCCCGCTGGCATAGCTCTGCGGGTCACAGAGACACACAAGCTCCCCGACCACAACAAGGTTGCAATCCAACGGGGAGGTTTATGAGAATGATCCCAGCAATGGGTGCGTTAAAATATGATGAGTGTTTGAGTGCTGTGAGGCCTGTACTCGCTGGAGTTTAGAAAGATTAGGGGGGAGCCTCATTGACACGTACCAAATAGTGAAAGGCTTGGATAGAGTAGATGTGAAGAGGATGTTTCCACTAATGGGACAGTCTAGGACCAGAGGTGGTCTTCTTCTTGCGTATGGCGTGCACAGCCTAAAGTTGAAGTACAACTTGTTCTATTTGATCTTATTTGATTGTGCACGCCGGGTTGATTGCATCTGTCGAAACAGGGCAGACCACGTGAAGGTTGCAATCTCCCACCCCCACCAGAGGTCATAGCCTCAGAATTAAAGAACGTTCATTTGGGAGGGAGATCAGGAGGAATTTCTTCAGTCAGAGGGTGGAGAATCTGTGGAATTATCTGCCGCAGAAGGCTGTGGAGGCCAAGCTAATGGATATTCTTTGGGCAGAGATAGATAGTTTCTTGATTAGTGCGGGCGTCAGGGTTTATGGGGAGAAGGCAGGAAAATGGAGTTCTGAGGGAGAGATAGATCAGCCACGATGGAATAGCGGAGTAGACATGATGAGCCGAATAGCCTAATTCTGCCCCTATCATTTATGACCAAACCCTATTCTCATAGAAACATAGAAAATGGTTGCATGAGGAGGCCACTCGGCCCTTCGAGCCAGCACCGCCATTCATTGTGATCACGGCTGATCATCCCCAATCAATAACCCGTGCCTGCCTTCTCCCCATATCCCTTGATTCCACTAGCCCCTGGAGCTCTATCTAACTCTCTCTTAAATCCATAGTCATTGTCATTCTCATATTCATACAGTGTGGAAACAGGCCCTTCGGCCCAACTTGCCCACACCGGCCAACATGTCCCAGCTACACTAGTCCCTCCTGCTTTCCCCCACGTATGCTAGTCCAGAGTGAAATGGGAATCCCTCTGCTGCACTGACGCTCCCTCTGCTCTGCCCACAGGCCCCGGAAGCGGACTATCTGGAAGCCTGCGTGGTTTCCGTTCTACAGATTCACGTCACCCAGCCTCCGGGCGATATCCTGGTGTTCCTCACCGGTCAGGTAAGTGCTCCTGGGTCCGTGTCTCAAGAGAGGCAGCGTTCAGTGGGGCCATCTACATGGCTCAATGGGACTATATTGTCACTTACAAACACACAGTGAGATTATTTTCTTGCAGCAGACTCAAGAGTGTTTTATTGTCATGTGTCCCAGACAGAACAATGACATTCTTACTTGCTGCAGCACATCAGAATATGCCAACTTAGTGTGTAAGAAGGAACTGCAGATGCTGGTTTAAACGGAAGATAAGACTCAAAAAGCTGGAGTAAGTCAGCGGGACAGGCAGCATCTCTGGAGACAAGGAAAGGGTGATGTTTCAGGTCGAGACCCTTCTTCAGATTTAGTACTCTGTGAACAATATAATAAAAGAGAAACATAGAAACATAGAAATTAGGTGCAGGAGTAGGCCATTCGGCCCTTCGAGCCTGCACCGCCATTCAATATGATCATGGCTGATCATCCAACTCAGTATCCCGTACCTGCCTTCCCTCCATACCCCCTGATCCCTTTAGCCACAAGGGCCACATCTAACTCCCTCTTAAATATAGCCAATGAACTGGCCTCAACTACCTTCTGTGGCAGAGAATCCCACAGATTCACCACTCTGTGTGAAAAATGTTTTTCTCATTTCGGTCCTAAAAGATTTCCCCCTTATCCTTAAACTGTGACCCTTTGTCCTGGACTTCCCCAACATTGGGAACAATCTTCCTGCATCTAGCCTGTCCAACCCCTTAAGAATTTTGTAAGTTTCTATAAGATCCCCCCTCAATCTTCTAAATTCTAGCGACTACCAGCCGAGTCTATCCAGTCTTTCTTCATATGAAAGTCCTGACATTCCAGGAATCAGTTTGCTGAACCTTCTCTGTACTCCCTCTATGGCAAGAATGTCTTTCCTCGGATTTGGAGACCAAAACTGTACGCAATACTCCAGGTGTGGTCTCACCAAGACCCTGTACAACTGCAGTAGATCCTCCCTGCTCCTATACTCAAATCCTTTTGCTATGAATGCTAACATACCATTCGCTTTCTTCACTGCCTGTGCACCTGCAAGCCTACTTTCAATGACTGGTGTACCATGACACCCAGGTCTCGTTGCATCTCCCCTTTTCCTAGCCGGCCACCATTCAGATAATAGTCTACTTTCCTGTTTTTGCCACCAAAGTGGATAACCTCACATTTATCCACATTATACTGCATCTGCCATGCATTTGCCCACTCACCCAGCCTATCCATGTCACCTTGCAGCCTCCTAGCATTCTCCTCACAGCTAACACTGCCCCCAGCTTTGTGTCATCCGCAAACCTGGAGATGTTGCATTCAATTCCCTCGTCCAAGTCATTAATATATATTGTAAATAGCTGGGGTCCCAGCACTGAGCCTTGCGGTACCCCACTAGTCACTGCCTGCCATTCTGAAAATGACCCGTTTACTCCTACTCTTTGCTTCCTGTCTGCCAGCCATTTCTCTATCCACATCAATACTGAACCCCCAATACCGTGTGCTTTAAGTTTGTGTACTAATCTCTTATGTGGGACCTTGTCGAAAGCCTTCTGAAAGTTCAGATATGACACATACACTGGTTCTCCCTTATCGATTCTACTAGTCACATCCTCGAAAAATTCTATAAGATTCGTCAGACATGATTTACCTTTCGTAAATCCATACTGACTTTGTCCAATGATTTCACCACTTTATAATTGTGCTGCTATCCCATCTTTAATAACTGACTCTGGCAGTTTCCACTCTACCGATGTTAGACTAACTGGTCTGTAATTCCCCGTTTTCTCTCTCCCTCCCTTTTTAAAAAGTGGGGTTACATAGCTACCCTCCAATCCTCAGTAACTACTCCAGAATCTAGAGAGTTTTGAAACATTATCACTAATGCATCCACTATGTCTGGGGCTACTTCCTTAAGTACTCTGGGATGCAGCCTATCTGGCCCTGGGGAAACGTTGCCTATTTCCTTCGCTCCATAGATGTTGCGGCACCCGCTGAGTTTCTCCAGCACTTTTGTCTACCTAACGTAGGTTGTCACCTGGTTAACGTAGGTTGTCCCCAGGTTAAAGTAGGTTGTCACCAGGTTACATAGAAACATAGAAAATAGGTGCAGGAGGAGGCCATTCGGCCCTTCGAGCCAGCACCGCCATTCATTGTGATCATGGCTGATCGTACCCTATCAATAACCCGTGCCTGCCTTCTCCCCATATCCCTTGATTCCACTAGCCGGTAGAGCTCTATCTAACTCTCCAGAGCTCTATCTAACTTCTGTTAACGTAGGTTGTCTCCGGGTTAACGTAGGGTGTCGCCGGTGCTGACTTTGTTTTTTAATTTGTTGTTAAAGTAATGATTCTATTTCAAATTTTATGTCGTAGTGGGGTCTCTTCTTCTTGCGTATGGCGTGCACAGCCTAAAGTTGTAGGACAACTTGTTCTGTTGATCTTATTTGATTGTGCACGCCGGGATAATTGCATTGGTTGCAACAGGGCGGACCACGTGAAGGTTGCAATCTCCCACCCCGTAGGGGGGTCCAGTCGGCAGTTTTTCGGCGACCTGCTACGACTATGACAGTCGTCTTAAAATAGCCCAAGTGGGACAGGTCCTTAACTATGGTCCGTTATAAGGAGAGTTTGTGTATGGAGGAACTGCAGATGCTGGTTAACACTGAAGAGAGACACAAAGATGCTGGAGTGACTCAGCGGGACAGGCAGCATCTCTGGGTAGAAGGAATGGGTGATGTTTCGGTCTGAAGAAGCGTCTCAACCCGAAACGTCATCCATTCCTTCAATTCATAACCAGAGTTTACTGTATTCAACTGAATACAGGCTGAGATCAGACCCGCACCAGCCAGCTCTGCCCAGCATCTTCCTCGCGAATGTCCGGTCCCTGGTGAGTAAAACCGACGAACTTCGGCTGCGCATCACCACACACAGACGGATCGCCGACTGCAACGCCATGGTCTTCACCGAGACATGGCTCACCGACAGCATTCCGGACAACGCCGTCGAGCTGGAGGGGCGCACGGTCTTCAGGGCCGACAGATCTGCGGAGGAATCCGGTAAGACCAAGGGTGGCGGACTGTGCATCTATGTGAACAACTCATGGTGCACAGACGCTGTCAGGATTGGTAGCCACTGCTCTGCTGACCTGGAATACCTGATGTTAAAGTGCAGGCCCTTCTATCTGCCCAGGGAATTTACATCGACTGTCATCACTGCAGTCTATGTACCCCCGGACGCTAATGCCAGGCTTGTAATAGAAGAGCTGCAAGCTGTTATCAGCAAACAACTAACTGCCCACCCAGAGGGGGCTTTTATTGTTGCTGGCAATTTTAACCACTCCAACCTAAAAACTGTGCTCCCCAGATTCCACCAACATGTCTCCTGCCCAACCAGAGGTAATAATATTTTGGACCTTGTATATACTAATATTACTGAAGCATACAAAGCCCTTCCCCTCCCCCACCTGGGACAGTCTGATCACCTCTCTCTGTTCCTGCTCCCCAAATACACACCTCTGATCAGACGTGTGAAACCTACCGTGAGGACAGTGAAGGTCTGGCCTGAGGGGGCTGTCTCTGTCTTACAGGAACAGTTTCAGCAAACAGACTGGAGTGTGTTTGCCACCCAGGCCACCTTTAACTCCCATGTGGACATAAATTCATACACCTCAACCGTCCTGGACTACATAAAATTCTGCACTGATAACGTCACCACCCATAAAGTGATAAAGACCTTCCCTAATCAGAAGCCGTGGATGAGCAGGGAGGTCAGACTCCTGCTGAAGGCTCGAGACGCCGCTTTTAAATCTGGCGACGCTGAGGGATACAGCTCATCCAGGGCCAATCTGAAAAAGGGAATTAGGATTGCCAGACTCAATCACAAACAGCGGATTGAGGAGCATTTCCGAGACAACTCCGACCCTAGGCGCATGTGGCAAGGTATTAAGTCCATGGCCGACTACCATAAAATCAACACCCCCCCCCCCCCAGACAACGCCTCCCTCCCTAACGAGCTAAACCACTTCTATGCTCGCTTTGACCGGGACAACAAAACTCCAGCCATTAAAGTTGCTCCACCCCCGAATGAACAACCCCTCAGTCTCTCCACCTCTGCTGTACAAGACGCACTGAGCAAGGTGAATGAGCACAAAGCTGCCGGCCCCGATGGCATCCCCGGGCGGGTGCTCAGGGCATGTGCTGGACAACTATCCCTGGTCTTCACTGACATTTTCAATCTGTCACTGGCCCAGGGTGTCGTCCCCACCTGCCTCAAGACATCTACCATTGTGCCAGTGCCCAAACACTCAGCGACAGTGAGCCTCAACGACTACCGGCCAGTGGCACTCACCCCTGTCATCGCTAAGTGCTTTGAGCGGCTGATCCTGGCTCACCTCAAAGCCAGCCTCCCCCCCACATTGGACTCCCACCAATTCGCCTACCGGACAAACAGGTCTACAGAGGACGCCATATCGGCGGCCCTACACTCTGCCCTGACCCACCTGGACAGCAACAACACCTACATCAGGCTGCTGTTTATTGACTTCAGCTCCGCCTTTAACACTGTCATACCCGCTAGCTTGATCACCAAACTTAGCGGTCTTGGCATCTCCACCTCCCTCTGCAATTGGACACTGGATTTCCTCACTAACAGACCACAGTCTGTTAGGGTCAACAACCTCACCTCCTCCACTATAACACTGAACACCGGCGTGCCACAGGGCTGTGTGCTCAGCCCTCTCCTCTACTCCCTCTTCACGCATGACTGCATCCCCAAGTATGGCTCCAACGCCATTATAAAATTTGCCGATGACACCACGGTGGTAGGACTGATTAGTGATAATGACGAATCAGCCTACAGGGAGGAGGTCCAGCTCCTGGCCACCTGGTGTGCCAACAATAACCTCGTCCTCAACTCCCAGAAGACGAAGGAAATAATTGTTGACTTTCGGAAGAACAGAGGGGGCAGACACACCCCCATCCATATAAACGGGACTGAGGTGGAGAGGGTCTCCAACTACAAATTCCTCGGGGTACACATCTCGGAGGATCTGTCCTGGTCCCTCAACACCTCAAAGCTGATCAAAAAGGCACAGCAGCGCCTTTACTTTCTGAGGAGGCTCAGAAAAGCCCACCTGTCCCCCCGGATCCTGACGAACTTCTACCGCTGCACCATTGAAAGCATCCTGACCACCTGCTTTACGGTATGGTACAGCAGTTGCACCGTGGCAGACAGGAAGGCACTACAACGGGTGGTGAAAACCGCCCAGGACATCATCGGTGCCCCGCTCCCTGCCATGGATGCCCTCCACCGAAAACGGTGCCTGAAGCGGGCCGGGAAGATCATCAAGGACCCCTCACACCCTAACCATGGACTGTTTGCCCTCCTCCCATCAGGGAGGCGGTACAGGAGCCTCAGGTCCCGCACCAGTAGGACGAAGAACAGCTTCTTCAACTACACCATCAGACTGCTGAACTCGGAGCCCAGCTGATAGACTTGTCTGCACCCTGTATTTATTTATTTTCCGTACTGCTACCACTGCACTCTGTATTTATTTTTTCATATCGCTATCACTAAGAATGACGCTAAACTGCATTTCGTTGTACCTATACTTGTATTTGTGCAATGACATTAAACTTGAATTGAATTGAATTGAATTGAACTGTAGCTTGGCAGCCATGACAATAGAGAAACCATTGGACCATGGTCCAGTCTGACATCTAGTGGAGAGCTTCAGAATTGCAGGCTGGGGGCCGACCAAGCGACTAGACTTCCATTTAGAGTCATGCAGATTGCAAAGACTAACTCTAACTAATAATTGTGGAGAAGCAGCAGTAGTTTGGAAGGAAAGGCAAAACGTGGAGTTTTACTTTGTTTCTGGGTACTTGGTGCCTAATCTAAGATTTAGCAGATGCTGTATAATATAGATAAATGTGAGGTTATCCTCTTTGGCGGCAAAAACAAAGGGGCAGATTTGATTTGATTTTTTTTTTGATTTGATTTTATTATTTGTCATTCGACCCTCAGAGAGGCTAGAACGAAACTCCGTTTCTACATGCCATACATAAATCATAAAAAATAAAAAAATAAAAAAAAATACACAGACAATTCAATTCACACAAACATCCATCACAGTGAGGATCACTGTGATGGAAGGCAAAGTCTTCTCTCTCCCCCGCACCATCTCACTCCCGAGGTCGAAGCTGCAGGCGGGCGGTGTTAAGTTCCACGGCCTTTGAGGTAGCGCCGGGCGATGTACGGCCCCGCTCTAGGCCCAAAGGTCACAGTTGGAGCCCCCGGCGGGCGCTGGAATGTCCCGCGGCCATGAAAGCCGCGCCGGGCGATGTACGGCCCCGCTCCAGGTCGCTCCAACCCCGCGACACGGGGATGGAGCGACCTGGAGATGTTGTGTTGCGGGAGCTCCGGAGAGCGGTCTCCCACTCGGACCCGCGAGCTCCCGATAGTCCACCGGTCTGCAGCTGGAGCTGAAGCTCCAGAGTCGGGCCGCAGCGGCGAGCCACCACCGCTCCCCACGCTCCGAGGCCAGCCAGCCCCATGACGGTGAGTCCGCAGCTCCGTGAATGGAGCACCCAGGTCGTCTCGGTCGGAGGCCGCTCCACGGTGCTAGGCCCCAACAACAACGGAGACCCGACAGGGAAAAAGTCGGGTCTCCCGTGCAGGGAAGAGATTTAAAAGTTTCCCCCTCTTCCCCCACCCCCCACCCCCCACATATACACAGTTACAAACAATACAAAAAAAAACACGAACAACTACATTTAACTAGACAAAAAATAAAAAAAAGACAGACAGGCTGTAGGGGCCGCTGCAACGTGAGTCGCGCCCGCCCACTAAACTTATTATACTTAAACTAAAGATTATTATCTCAATGGGGTTAGGTTAGGTAAGGGGGAGGTGCAGCGAGACCTGGGCGTCCTTGTACATCGGTCACTGAAAGTTGGCGTGCTGGTACAGCAGGCAGTGAAGAAAGCTAATGGAATGTTGGCCATCATAACAAGAGGATTTCAGTATAGGAGTAAAGAGGTTCTTCTGCAGTTGTGTAGGCCTCTGCTGAGACCACATCTGGAGTATTGTGTACAGTTTTGGTCTCCTAATTTGAGGAAGGACATCCTTGTGATTGAGGCAGTGTAGCGTAGGTTCACGAGATTGATCCCTGGGATGGCGGGACTGTCATATGAGGAAAGATTGAAAAGACTAGGCTTGCATTCACTGGAGTTTAGAAGGATGAGGGGGGATCTTATAGAAACATATAAAATTATAAAAGGACTGGACAAGCTAGATGCAGGTAAAATGTTCCCAATGTGGGGCGAGTCCACATGTTTAAAAAGGGTTCTAAAAGTAAACCTAGCAATTATAGACCGGTTAGTTTGACTTCAGTGGTGGGCAAATTAATGGAAAAGATACTTAGAGATAATATATATAAGTATCTGGATAAAGAGGGTCTAATTAGGAACAGTCAACATGGATTTATGCCTGGAAGGTCATGTTTGACTAATCTTCTTGAATTTTTTGAAGAGGTTACTAGGGAAATTGACGAGGGTAAAGCAGTGGATGTTGTCTATATGGACTTCAGTAAGGCCTTTGACAAGGTTCCTCATGGAAGGTTGGTTAAGAAGGTTCAACTGTTGGGTATAAATGCAGGAATAGCAAGATGGATTCAACAGTGGCTGAATGGGAGAAGCCAGAGGGTAATGGTGGATGGCTGTTTGTCGGGTTGGAGGCAGGTGACTAGTGGGGTGCCTCAGGGATCTGTGTTGGGTCCTTTGTTGTTTGTCATGTACATCAATGATCTGGATGAAGGGGTGGTAAATTGGATTAGTAAGTATGCAGATGATACCAAGATAGGGGGTGTTGTGGATAATGAAGAGGATTTCCAAAGTCTACAGAGTGATTTAGGCCAGTTGGAAAAATGGGCTGAAAGATGGCAGATGGAGTTTAATGCTGATAAATGTGAGGTGCTACACCTTGGCAGGACAAATCAAAATAGGACGTACATGGTAAACGGTAGGGAATTGAAGAATACAGTTGAACAGAGGGATCTGGGAATAACCGTGCATAGTTCCTTGAAGGTAGAATCTCATATAGATAGGGTGGTAAAGAAAGCTTTTGGTATGCTAGCCTTTATAAATCAGAGCATTGAGTATAGAAGCTGGGATGTAATGTTAAAATTGTACAAGACGTTGGTGAGACCAAATCTGGAGTATGGTGTACAATTTTGGTCGCCCAATTATAGGAAGGATGTCAACAAAATAGAGAGGGTACAGAGGAGATTTACTAGAATGTTGCCTGGGTTTCAACAGCTAAGTTATAGAGATAGGTTGAATAAGTTAGGTCTTTATTCTCTGGAGCGCAGAAGGTTAAGGGGTGACTTGATAGAGGTCTTTAAAATGATGAGAGGGATAGACAGAGTTAATGTGGACAAGCTTTTCCCTTTGAGAATAGGGAAGATTCAAACAAGAGGACATGACTTTAGAATTAAGGGACAGAGGTTTAGGGGTAACATGAGGGGGAACTTCTTTACTCAGAGAGTGGTAGCGGTGTGGAATGAGCTTCCAGTGGAAGTGGTGGCGGCAGGTTCGTTGGTATCATTTAAAAATAAATTGGATAGGCATATGGATGAGAAGGGTATGGAGGGTTATGGTATGAGTGCAGGCAGGTGGGACTAAGGGAAAAAAGTTGTTCGGCACGGACTTGAAGGGCCGAGATGGCCTGTTTCCGTGCTGTAATTGTTATATGTTATATATGTCCAGAACCAGGGGCCACAGTCTTAGAATAAAGGGGAGGTCATTTAAGACTGAGGTGAGAAAACACTTTTTCACCCAGAGAGTTGTGAATGTATGGAATTTCCTGTCACAGAGGGCAGTGGAGGCCAAGTCACTGGATGGATTTAAGAGAGTGTTAGATAGAGCTCTAGGGGCTAGTGGAGTCAAGGGATATGGGGAGACGGCAGGCACGGGTTATTGATAGGGGACGATCAACCATGATCACAATGATTGGCGGTGCTGGCTCAAAGGGCCGAATGGCCTCCTCCTGCACCTATTTTCTATGTTTCTATATCTATGAAGAAGGGTCACGACCTGAAACGTCACCCATTCCTTCTCTCCATAGATGCTGCCTCACTCGCTGAGTTACTCCAGCATTTTGTGTGTACCTAAGATTTGATATTGCGGCTCATCCTGATGATGGAGTGATGATGGTGCATGAGTTGGTGGGGGTGGCGGAGGTGAAGCATACTTACCTGGAAACAGGTCCTTCGGCCCAACTTTCCCAATATATCCCATCTAGACTAGCCCCACCTCCCAGCGTTTGGTCTATATCCCTCCAAGCCCGTCCTGTACCAGCACTCCAAAGTCCCTTTGCACCTCCAATTTCTGAATTCTGTACTTTTGCTGCTGCTGCATTAAATTTCAAAACTACCTACAATTTGACTTGCTATTATATTTAAGTTGGAGATAGATAGAATCATGATTAGTACGGGTGTCAGGGGCTATGGGGAGAAGGCAGGAGAATGGGGTTATGAGGGGCAGATGGATCAGCCATGATTGAAAAGGTGGCGGAGACATAGAAACATAGAAAACAGGTGCAGGAGTAGGCCATTCGGCCCTTCGAGCCTGCACCGCCATTCAATATGATCATGGCTGATCATCCAACTCGGTATCCTGTACCTGCCTTCTCTCCATACCCACTGATCCCATTAGTCACAAGGGCCACATGTAACTCCCTCTTAAATATAGCCAATGAACGGGCCTCAACTACCTTCTGTGGCAGAGAATTCCACAGATTCACCACTCTCTGTGTGAAAAATGTTTTTCTCATCTCGGTCCTAAAAGACTTCCCCCTTATCCTTAAACTGTGACCCCTTGTTCTGGACTTCCCCAACATCGGGAACAATCTTCCTGCATCTAACCCTGTCCAACCCCTTAAGAATTTTGTACGTTTCTATAAGATCCCCCCTCAATCTTCTAAATTCTAGCGAGACCTGATGGGCCGAATGGCCTATTTCTGCTCCCTATCACTTATGATAAAGAACTGCAGGTGCTGGTTTGTACCAAAGATAGGCGCAAAGTGCTGGAGCAACTCAGCCGGTCTGGCAGCATCTTTGGAAAACGGATGGGTGACTTGAAAAGGTTACTTTTATAACAACTAAACAGGTTAGCTTCTTAATAAACAGACACCTCACAAACATTTGGTAGACCAGTTCAAAACTTGACTCATTATCGGCTGATGGAAGGGAGGGAGCACTCTAGTCAAGTGAGCAATACAGACACTTGTCCTCAACCACTTCTCCGAACAACAGAATTACATCGTATTATATAGTGATTTTTGTCACCTTAGCACATTCCACAAACATTAGTCATGGTCAGAGGTACAGAGAATAAAGGTCACTACAGAATGCATCACATCAAAGGCATCTTGTCATGTGGTACAAGAACTTTACATATCAAAGACATCAGACATTTGGTACAAGATATCTTACATATTAAAGACATTGGCCATTTGTTAATACCCCTTTCTCGTCACTTCCCCCCTCACAGACGTCGGACATTTGGTGCAAGGCATTTTACATATCAAAGTGATCAGCCATTTGTCATTGCCCCTTAGTGAGATCAACTTAGCTTCCTCTCTCGTCAAATGGTAGACTAATGCTATAGTCATTCATTATATCAATACACAGCAACCTCAGTCAAGACCTAAACTTGTCTTTCTGTATTAACCTACTGGAGAAAAACCTGCTTTGAGAATAAATATAAGCTGTAAGCTTTTCTTATATTTTTAACATAATTTAGCCTTATCCACGTTTCAGGTGTGACCATGGACCGCCCCATGAGGCACAGGCGGTGATGCACAGGCGGTGGGCGGCCACGCGTGCGAGTTGGAGGGCAGCCGGCCGGGTTTGTGGGCTTGACCTTGGTTGTTTTTCCTCGGCCCCGCAGGAGGAAATCGAGACCACGTGCGAGATGCTGCAGGAGCGGTGCCGTCGGCTGGGCTCCAAGATCGGCGAGCTGCTGGTGCTGCCCATCTACGCCAACCTGCCCTCCGACATGCAGGCCAAGATCTTCGAGCCCACCCCTCCGGGTGCCCGGAAGGTGAGCGAGCGGCTGCTTCAGTCCACGCAACACGTCAGGGCAGCACGGTCATGAAGTCAGAAGGAATAGGAGTAGAATTAGGCCATTCGGCCCATCCAGTCTCCACCGCCATTCAATCATGCCTGATCTATCTCTCCCTCCTAACCCCATTCTCCTGCCTTCTCCCCATAACCCCTGACACCTGCACTAACCAAGAATCTATCTATCTCTGCAAGGGCCAGGAAGTGAGCGGGCAAGATCATAGAGACCCCTCTCACCCTGGCCACAAACTCTTTGAATCACTTCCCTCTGGAAGGCAACTCCGGACTGTCAAAGCTGCCACAGCCAGACATAAAAACAGTTTTATCCACGACTAGATGCTCTACTCAACAGCCAAAATCTGTAGCCTCCCTTTGATCTGGTATTTTGTTGGTTCACATGCTTAATCAATGGTGTTTTATCATTAATGTTTTATTATTATTAATGTTTAGTGTTTTCTGAGTCATTCGTAACTGTCACTGTATGTCATGTTGTTACTTCTGGGCGGAGCACCAAGGCAAATTCCTTGTATGTGAATACTTGGCCAATAAACTTACTTAAAAATATCCACTGACGGCCTCCACAGCCTTCTGTGGCAAAGAATTCCACAGATTCACCACACTCTGAATCAAGAGATTTCTCCTCATCCCCTTCCTAAAGGAACGTCCGTTACCTCTGAGGTGTGACCTCTAGTCCTAGACTCTCCCATTATACGGCAGATGCAGTATAATGTGGACAAATGTGAGGTTATCCACTTTGGTGGCAAAAATAGGAAAACAGACTATTATCTAAATGGAGGCCGATTAGGAAAAGGGGAGATGCAGCGCGACCTGGGTGTCATGGTACACCAGTCATTGAAAGTAGGCATGCAGGTGCAGCAGGCAGTGAAGAAAGCGAATGGTATGTTAGCTTTCATAGCAAAAGGATTTGAGTATAGGAGCAGGGAGGTTCTACTGCAGTTGTATAGGGTCTTGGTGAGACCACACCTGGAGTATTGCGTACAGTTCTGGTCTCCAAATCTGAGGAAGGACATTATTGCCATAGAGGGAGTGCAGAGAAGGTTCACCAGACTGATTCCTGGGATGTCAGGACTGTCTTATGAACAAAGACTGCATAGACTCGGTTTATACTCTCTAGAATTTAGGAGATTGAGAGGCGATCTTATAGAAACGTACAAAATTCTTAAGGGGTTGGGCAGGCTAGATGCAGGAAGATTGTTCCCGATGTTGGGGAGGTCCAGAACAAGGGGTCACAGCTTAAGGATAAGGGAGAAATCCTTTAGGACCGAGATGAGAAGGACTTTTTTCACACAGAGAGTGGTGGGTCTCTGGAACTCTCTGCCACAGAGGGTAGTTGAGGCCAGTTCATTGGCTATATTTAAGAGTTAGAAGTGGGCCTTGTGGCTAAGGGGATCAGGGGGTATGGAGAGAAGGCAGGTACGAGATACTGAGTTGGATGATCAGCCATGATCATATTGAATGGCGGTGCAGGCTCGAAGGGCCGAATGGCCTACTCCTGCACCTAATTTCTATGTTTCTATGTTTCTATTAGTGGAAACATCCTCTCCACGTACACTTTATCCAGGCCTTTCACTTTCACTATTTTGTACGTCTCAATGAGGTCCCCCCTCATTCTTCTGAACTCCAGCGAGTAGAGGCTCAGAGCTGACAAACGTTCGTGATAGATTAACCTACTCATTCCTGGGATCATTCTCGTAAGCCTCCTCTGGACCCTCTCCAGAGCCAGCACATCCTTCCTCATATATGGTGCCCAAAATTGCTCTCAATATTCGAAATGCGGTCTTACCAGTGCCTCATAGAGCCTCAGCATGACCCCTGTTTTTGTAGTCAAGCTAACTTGAAATAAATGCATTTGCTTTCTTTACTACTGATTCAACTTGCAGGTTAACTTTTGGGGAATCCTGCACCAGCACTCCCAAGTCCCTTTGCACCTCCGATTTCTGGACTCTCTCCCCATTTAGAAAATAAAGTCCACGACTTTATTCCTACAACCAAAATGCACGACTCCACACTTTGCTACACTTTGTTCCATCTGCCACTTTACTACCCACTCCCCCAACCTGTCCAGCTCCTTGTGCAGGTCTTTGCTTTCTTAACACTGTCGCCGTTGCCTCACTGCGCCCGAGACCCGGGTTCAATCCTGTCCACGGCACGATACGATGGAACTCCTTTCCCAGGAGGGAAATTGATCTGCCAACAGTCATAAAACACAAGATACCTGAAATTAAAGTGATGAGTGGAAGGGATTAGGGATGTGCACAGATTGGGGAGGGAGAGGGAGAGGGGAGTCAGTCTACCCCACGACAGAATGGGGGGGGAGTTGTACTCGCTAGAATTTAGAAGATTGAGGGGGGATCTTATAGAAACACAAAATTCTTAAGGGGTTGGACAGGCTAGATGCAGGAACATTGTTCCCGATGTTGGGGAAGTCCAGAACAAGGGGTCACAGTTAAGGATAAGGGGGAAGTCTTTTAGGACCGAGATGAGAAAAACATTTTTCACACAGAGAGTGGTAAATCTCTGGAATTCTCTGCCACAGAAGATAGTTGAGGCCAGTTCATTGGCTATATTTAAGAGGGAGTTAGATGTGGCCCTTATGGCTAAGGGGATCAGGGGGTATGGAGAGAAGGCAGGTACGGGATAATGAGTTGGATGATCAGCAATGATCATATTGAATGGCGGTGCAGGCTCGAAGGGCCGAATGGCCTACTCCTGCACCTATTTTCTATGTTTCTATGTTACCGTTTGATAGCCACGGGGAAGAAGGATGTCCTGTGGCGTTCTGTGCTGCATCTTAGTGGAACCAGTCTGTTGCTGAAGGTACTCCTCAGCTTGACCAGTGTATCATGGAGGGGGTGAGCTGTATTGTTTGAGGAGCATCCTCCCCTCCAAGACCACCTGCCATGAACCCAACTCCACCCCCAGGACGGAACCAGCCATCCTGATGAGTTTAGTATTTTCTGCATGGAGTTTGTACGTTCTCCCCGTGACTGCGTGGGTTTTCTCCGGGTGCTCCGTCTTCCTCCCACACTCGTGCAGGTTTGTAGGTTAATTGGCTTCTGTAAATTGTCGCCAGTGTGTGGGATAGAACTAGTCTACGGGATGATCGCTGGTCGACGCGGACTCGATTGGACCGAAGGGCCTGTTTCCACATTGTATTGCTGAACTAAACTAAACTAATAAAGCTGCTGCCTCACAGCGCCAGAGACCAGGGTTCGCTCCTGACCACAGATGCTGCCCTGTTTGAAGGTTTAGCAGCCGGTGAAGTGGGCTGGATGGGCCAAATAGCCTAATTCTGCACCTATCATTCATGAAACTCTGAAGAAGGGTCCCGGCCTGAACTGTCACTTATTCACGTACTCCACGTAAATGCTGGCTGACCTGCTGAGTTACTCCAGCACTGTGTGTCCCGCTCTGCTTGATGGGGCTTTTCACAGTACCTCAGTACACGTGACGATAAATTAAACTGAACTGAACTGAGGCACGAAGGCTTACTCTGGGAGCTATTCACCGCAAACACTTACAAACATAGAAATTAGGTGCTGGAGTAGGCCATTTGGCCCATCGAGCCTGCACCGCCATTCAATATGATCATGGCTGATCATCCAACTCAGTATCCTGTACCTGCCTTTTCTCTATTCCCTCTGATCCCCTTAGCCACAAGGTCCACATCTAACACCCTCTTAAATATAGCCAATGAACTGGCCTCAACTACCCTCTGTGGCAGAGAATTCCAGAGACCCACCACTCTCTGTGTGAAAAAAGTCCTCCTCATCTCGGTCCTAAAGGATTTCCCCCTTATCCTTAAGCTGTGACCCCTTGTCCTGGACCTCCCCAACATCGGGAACAATCTTCCTACATCTAGCCTGTCCAACCCCTTAAGAATTTTGTAAGTTTCTATAAGATTGCCTCTCAATCTCCTAAATTCTAGAGAGTCTATGCAGTCTTTGTTAATAAGGCAGTCCTGACATCCCAGGAATCAGTCTGGTGAACCTTCTCTGCACTCCCTCTATGGCAATAATGTCCTTCCTCAGATTTGGAGACCAGAACTGTACGCAATACTCCAGGTGTGGTCTCACCAAGACCCTATACAACTGAAGTAGAACCTCCCTGCTCCTATACTCAAATCCTTTTGCTATGAAAGCTAACATACCATTCGCTTTCTTCACTGCCTGCTGCACCTGCATGTCTACTTTCAATGACTGGTGTACCATGACTTCCAGCCCAGAGCTAGGCAGCTTGCCCTGTTATGGACAAATGTGTTTTTATTTATTCTCTACCCCCTCCCCCCCTCAGGTTGTCATAGCCACCAACATCGCGGAGACATCCCTGACCATCGACGGGATCATCTACGTGATCGACCCCGGCTTCTGCAAGCAGAAGAGTTACAACGCGCGGACGGGGATGGAGTCTCTGATCGTCACTCCCTGCTCCAGGGTAAGTACCGTCACTCCCCGGCCCTTGGCGGAGTTACCCCAGGAGGAGGAGGAGGAGGAGGGGATGTAACGGGAGAAAACGTACTTACCAACCTGCTGCCTCGGTAAGGCCACCGGCACAATCATGGACCAGTCTCATCCCCGGTCACCCTCTCCTCTTCTCCCCTCTCCCATCGGGCAAGACGAACAGAAGTGTACAACCCCCACCCCCCCCCCCCCCACCTCCTCTCCTGCGTTCACCTATTTATTACCTATCACCCTTTTCCTACCCCCCCCTCCCAAGCTTGCTTTCTCGCTCCCCTTCCCCCTCTCGACAATCAGCCTGAAGGAGAGTCCCGAGCGTTTACACCCCACGCTGCCACGCCAAGGCCAGCAGCGCAAAGTCCAAGCAGTCACGTGTTTCTCGTAGCATGCTGGGATCTAAATTATGTTCAACATTTTGTCCATGCTGTTCGATGTTGGTGGAGTTGCATGCGTTCCTGATGCCGGGGAATAAAGAGGGTTTCCGATTATGGACACTGGACTTTGTCTCTGGAACTGATGCGCGACAGTGCTGACAACCAGTTGTTTAGTTTATTGTCACCTGTCCCGAGGTAGAGTGAAGAGGTTTTTTTTGTTGCGTGCCATCCAGTCAGCAACTAGTCTACATGATTACAATCGAGCCGTCCACAGTGTACAGATACAGGAAAAAGGGAATAACGTTTCCTGCAAGGTAAAGTCCAATTGAAGATAGTCCGAGGGTCTCGAATGAGGTAGATGGGAGGTCAGGACCTGAGGTGCGAAAAAACTTTTTCACCCAGAGAGTTGTAAATTTGTGGAATTCCCTGCCACAGAGGGCAGTGGAGGCCAAATCACTGGATGGATTAAAGAGAGAGTTAGATAGAGCTCTAGAGGCTAGTGGAGTCAAGGGATATGGGGAGAAGGCAGGCGCGGCTTATTGATAGGGGACGATCAGCCACGATCACAAAGAATGGTGGTGCTGACTCGAAGGGCCGAATGGCTTCCCCCTGCACCTATTTTCTATGTTTCTATGTAGGATCGCTCTCTAGTTGGTGAGAGGACGGTTCCAGTTGCCTGGTAACAGCTGGGAAGAAACTGTCCCTGAATCTGGAGGTGTACGTTCGTTTTCACACTTCTGTACCTCTTGCCCGATGGGGAGAGGGGAGAAGAGGGAGTGGCCGGGGGTGAGACTGGACCTTGATTATGCTGTCTTGGATCATAAGATTCTCAGTGATAGGAGTACAATTAGGCCGCACGAAATACGGAGGAAGGAACTGCAGATGTGGGTTTACACCAAAGAATTAGGCCATTCGGCCCAGTAAGAATTAGCCCATTTGGCTCAGCAATCACAGCTGACCTATCTCTCCCTCCTAACCCCATTCTCCTGCCTTATCCCCGTAACCCCTGACGTAAGTACTATCAAGAATCTATCCATCTCTGGATGGAGCTGATCATTTTCCCAAAGATAGACACAAAAAGCTGGGGTAACTCAGCGGGACAGTCAGCATCTCTGGGGAGAAGGAGATTGTGACATTCAGTCTGAAGAAGGGTCTCAACCTGAAACGTCACCCATTTCTTCTCTCCAGAGATGCTGCCTGTCCCGCTATTACCCCAGCTATTTGTGTCTATCTTCGGTTTGAACCAGCGCCTGTAGTGATCCTTTTGGACTGATCATTTTGCCCGCTTGCTTCCCGCACACCTCCAGGCGTCTGCGAACCAGCGGGCGGGCAGGGCAGGGCGCGTGGCGGCGGGGAAATGCTTCCGACTCTACACGGCCTGGGCCTTCAAGCACGAGATGGAGGAGACTTCAGTGCCCGAGATCCAGCGGACAAACCTGGGTAACGTCGTCCTACTGCTGAAGAGCCTGGGTAAGCAAAGGACCTGCCACCTGACACACACACACACACACACACACACACACACACACACACACACACACACACACACACACACACACACACACACACACACACACACACACACACACACACACACACACACACACACACACACCCCTTCTTCAGACTAATCATGGGAAAGGGGGTGTAGGAAAGAACTCCAGATACTGGTTGATATCGAAGGCAAACACAAACTGCTGGAGTAACAGCGGATTAGGCAGCATCTCTGGAGAGAGGAATGGGTGACATTTTGGGTCGAGAACCTTTCTTCAGAAGAAGGGTTGGGGTTAGACGTCTGAAGAAGGGTCTCCACCCGAAACGTCACCCCTTCCTCCTCTCCAGAGATGCTGTCTGTCCCGCTGAGTTAATCCAGATTTTTGTGTCTACCTTTGAGAGTTATAGACGATAGTTTGGAGAGATAAAGAACAATGAATGGAAGATATGCAACAAAAAAAACAATGATAACGGAAACAGGACATTATTAGTTGTTTGTTGGTTGAAAACGAGGAGCTGGTGCAACTTTGGTGGGGGAGGGATGGGTAGAGAGGGAATCCCGTTGTTACGTGAAGTTAGAGAAATCAATAGTCATACCACTGTGCTGTAAACTGCCCGAGGGAAATACTGTATGAGAAGCTGTTCCTACAATTGGCGTTTAGCCTCACTGTGACAATGGAGGATACCTCGGACAGAAAGGCCAGTATGGGAAGGGGAATTAAAGTGTTCAGCAACTGGGAGATCAGGTAGGTCCAGGCGGACTGTGGCCTGGCCTGGTGGTGTGCTGAAGAAAGCTGGCAAAATGATCAGCTTCATCCAAAACTGACTGAGACAAGATTGAGACTATTCCATGGAACGCAGGGGGATGAGGGGTGATCTCATAGATGTGTATAAAATCACGAGAGGAACAGATCGGGTAGGTGCACAGAGTCTCTTGCCCAGAGTAGGGGAATCGAGGACCACGGGACAGGTTTAAGGTGAAGGGGAAAAGATTTCGTAGGAATCTGATGGGTGACGTTTTCACAAAAAGGATGGCGGGTGTATAGGAACGAGCTGCCAGATGAGGTAGTTGAGGCAGGGATTATCCCAATGTTTATGAAACAGTCAAACAGGTACATGGATAGGACAGGTTTGGAGAGATGTGGACCAAACGTGGGCAGGTGGGAAAAGTGTAGCTGGGACGTGTTGGCCGGTGTGGGCAAGTTGGGCCGAAGGGCCTGTGTCCATACTCTATATCTCTATGACACAAAGTGCAGCATTGTACTGTACACTTTTGTAGGGCGGCGCGGTGGCGCGGTAGCAGAGTTGCTGCTTCACAGCGCCAGAGACCCGGGTTCGATCCTGACCTCGGGTGCTGTCTGCACAGAGTACTGAGATACGGTGAAATTACAGGAAAGATGTGCCATTGGAGAGGGTGCAGAGGAGGTTTACTACAATGACGAAGATAGACACAGAACGCTGGAGTAACTCAGCGGGTCAGACAGCATCTCTGGAGAAAAGGAATTGGTGACATTTCGGGTCATAGAAACATAGAAAAATAGGTGCAGGAGTAGGCCATTCGGCCCTTCGAGCCTGCACCGCCATTCAATATGATCATGGCTGATCATCCAACTCAGTATCCCGTACCTGCCTTCTCTCCATACCCACTGATCCCTTTAGCCACAAGGGCCACATCTAACGCCCTCTTAAATATAGCCAATGAACTGGCCTCAACTACCTTCTGTGGCAGAGAATTCCAGAGACTCACCACTCTCTGTGTAAAGAATGTTTTCCTCATCTCGGTCCTAAAGGAATTCCCCCTTATCCTTAGACTGTGACCCCTTGTTCTGGACTCCCCCAACATCGGGAACAATCTTCCAGCATCTAGCTTGTCCAACCCCTTAAGAATTTTGTAAGTTTACCCTTGTCGAGACCCTTCTTCCATTTCTCCAGAGATGCCACCTGATCAGCTGAATCACTCCAACATTCTGTGTCTATCTTCGGTTGAAACCAGCATCTGCAGTTTCTTCCTACCCATATATACTGCAATGATTTGAGAATTAAAGGACAAACGTTTAGGGGTAACATGAGGGGGAACTTCTTTACTCAGAGAGTGGTAACTGTGTGGAATGAGCTTCCAGTGGAAATGGGGGAGGCAGGTTCGATTTTATCATTTAAAAATAAATTGGATAGGTATATGGACGGGAAGGGAATGGAGGGTTATGGTCTGAGTGCAGGTAGATGGGACTAGGTGAGAGTATGTGTTCGGCACCGACTAGAAGGGCCGAGATGGCCTGTTTCCGTGCTGTAATTGTTATATGGTTATATAATGCCGTCTGGATTAGGTTTCGGCTACAAGGGGAGGTTGGACAGACTTGGATTGTTTTCACTAGAACGTCAGAGGTTGAAGTTGATAGAAGACTCGGCTCGAGTTGGCGCAGCGGTAGAGTTGCTGCCCTGTAGCGCCAGAAAGCCGTGTTTCCTCCTGACTACGGGCGTTGTCTGTACGGAGAGAAAGGGTTAAAACACAATGCATAGAACACAGAACAGAACAGAATATAGACACAAAATTTAACTTCTCTACATCGGCGAGACCAAGCGCAGGCTTGGCGATCGCCTCGCCCAACACCTCCACTCAGTTCGCAATAGCCAACCTGATCTCCCGGTGGCCCAGCACTTCAACTCCCCCTCCCATTCCGATTCCGACCTTTGTGTCCTGAGCCTCCTCCATTGCCAGTGAGGCCCAGCACAAATTGGAGGAACAGCAACTCATATTTCGTTTGGGTAGTTTACACCCCAGCGGTATGAACATTGGCTTCTCCAATTTCAGATAGTCCTTGCTTTCTCCTTCCTTCCCCTCCCCTCCCCTTCCCAGCTTTCCCACAAGCCTCCTGTCTCTGCCTCTTCCTTTTTTTTCCCCGCCCCTCCCCCCCCCCCCCCCCCCACCGACATCAGTCTGAAGAAGGGTCTCGATCCGAAATGTCGCCCATCCCTTCTCTCTATAGGTGCTGCCTCATCTGCTATGTTTCTCCAGCATGTTTGTCTACCTTTGATTTTTCCAGCATCTGCAGTTCTTTCTTGAACACAAAATGCTGAAGTAATTTAATGCTGAATGCTAGACAGGCAGCATCTCGAGATAAGGAATGGGTGATGTTCCGGGTCAAGACCTCTTAAACTAATTGTGGGCGTCTTGTGCTGTTTAGTGCAGAGATACAATGGGGAAACGGGCCCTGTGGCCCACTGAGTCCGTACCGACCAGCGACCCCCGCACATGGACACTATTTCACACATGCTCGGGACAATTTACATTTATACTAAGTCAATTAACCTACAAACTTGCACGTCTTTGGAGCATGGGAGGAAACCGAAGACCTCGGAGAAAACCGGGGAGCAGGTACAAACTCCGTACAGACAGCACCCACAGTCGGGATGGAACCCGCGTCCCTGGCGCCATGAGGCAGCAACTCTACCGCTGCGCCACCTTCCGTGCCGCCTCTTCTGTCCTGTGTTCTGCACGTCATGTTTTAACCTTCTCTCTCTCGGCACTCTCTCTCTTTTAGGAATCAATGACTTGATCCACTTTGACTTCATGGACCCTCCGCCCCACGAGACGCTGGTGCTGGCCCTGGAGCAGCTGTACGCTCTGGGAGCACTCAACCACTTGGGCGAGCTCACCAAGGTAAGATGTACTGCCACCCCCCCCCTCCCCCCCCACCCCTTCTCCATCCACCCCAACCTTCCCCCTCCTTCCCCCCCTCCCCTAGGGACCACATTCCGCCCTCCCCGCCCACCCATCCCTCACTTGGGCGGTCACACTGATGCAGCGGTAGAGTTGCTGCCTTACTGCGAATGCAGCGCCAGAGACCCTGGGTTCGATCCCGACTATGGGTGCTATCTGTATGGAGTTTGTACGTTCTCTCCATGATAAATCCCCTGGGCCTGATGGTCTGCATCCCAGGATCCTCAGGGAGGTGGCTTCAGAAATAGTGGACGCATAGGTGATCATTTTCCAATGTTCAATAGATTCAGGATCAGTTCCTGTGGATTGGAGGATAGCTAATGTTATCCCAGTTTTCAAGAAAGGAGTGAGAGAGAAAACGGGGAATTACAGACCAGTAGCCTGACTTCGGTGGTGGGAAAGATGCTGGAGTCAATTATTAAAGAGGTTATAATGGGGCATTTGGATAGCAGTAAAAGGATTAGTCCAAGTCAGTATGGATTTATGAAAGGGAAATCATGCTTGACTAATCTTCTGGAATTTTTTTGAGGATGTGACAAGTAAAATGGATGAAGGGGTGCCAGTGGATGTAGTGCATCTAGACTTTCAGAAAGCCTTTGATAAGGTCCTGCACGGGAGGCTGGTGATTAAAATTAGAGTACATGGTATTGGGGGTAGGGTGTTGACATGGATAGAAAATTGGTTGGCAGACCGGAAGCAAAGAGTAGGAGTGAACGGGTCCTTTTCAGAATGGCAGGCAGTGGCGAGTGGAGTGTCGCAAGGCACAGTGTTGGGGCCGCAACTGTTTACCATATATTAATGATTTGGAAGAGGGAATTAGGAGCAACACTAGCAAGTTTGCGGATGACACAAAGCTGGGTGGCAGTGTGAACTGTGAAGAGGATGTTAGGAGGTTGCAGGGTGACCTGGACTGGTTGAGTGAGTGGGCAGATGCGTGGCAGATGCTGTATTATATAGATAAATGTGAGGTTATCCGCTTTGGCGGCAAAAACAAGGGTGCAGATTATTATCTCAATGGGGTTAGGTTAGGCAAGGGGGAGGTACAGTGAGACCTGCTCGTCCTTGTACACCGATCACTGAATGTTGGCGTGCAGGTACAGCAGGCAGTGAAGAAAGCTAATGGAGTGTTGGCCTTCATAACAAAAGGATTTCAGTACAGGAGTAAAGAGGTTCTTCTGCAGTTGTATAGGGCTCTGGTGAGACCACATCTGGAGTATTGTGTACAGTTTTGGTCTCCTAATTTGAGTAAGGACATCCTTGTGATTGAGGCAGTGCAGCATAGGTTCACGAGATTGATCCCTGGGATGTCGGGACTGTCATATGAGGAAAGATTGAAAAGACTAGCTTGTATTCACTGGAGTTGAGAAGGATGAGGGGGATCTTATAGAAACATATAAAATTATAAAAGGACTGGACAAGCTAGATGCAGGAAAAATGTTCCCAATGTTGGGCGAGTCCAGAACCAGGGACCCTTAGAATAAAGGGAAGGTAATTTAAGACTGAGATGGGAAAAAACGTTTTCACCCAGAGTTGTGAATTTATGGAATTCCTTGCCACAGAGGACAGTGGAGGCCAAGTCACTGGATGGATTTCAGGGAGATTTAGATAGAGCTCTAGGGGCTAGTGGGATCAATGGATATGGGGAGAAGGCAGGCACGGGTTATTGATAGGGGACGATCAGCCATGATCACAATGAATGGCGGTGCTGGCTCGAAGGGCCGAATGGCCTCCTGCTGCACCTATTTTCTATGTTTCTATGTTTCCGAGATCTTCAGTTTCCTCCCACACTCCAAAGACATACAGGTTTGTAGGTTAATTGGCTTAGTAAATGTAAAAAGTGTCCCTTGTGTGTGTAGGACGATGTTAATGTGCGGGGATCGCTGGTCGGCGCGGACCCGGTGGGCCGAAGAGCCTGTTTCCGCGCTGTATCTCGAAAGTAAACTAAACTCACAGAGTCACCCAGCACGGAAACCATCTCTGTCGGCATCTTATCCCCAAGTTGGCGCCCAACCCAGGCGACGGTTTCAGTTTTAGTTTTGAGATACAGCGCAGAAACGGGTCCTTCGGCCCATCGAGTCCACGCCGACCAGCCAACCCCCCGCACTATAGCACTACCCTGCATGCACTGGCGGCAGTTTCACGTTGACACCAACCACTTCACCCGTAAACCTGAACGTCTTTGGTGTGTGAGAGGAAACCGAAGATCCAGGCGAAAGGTGACGGGGAGAACGTGCAAACTCCGTACAGACAAGCAGCCGTCGTCGGGCTGGAACCCGGGTTGCTGGCGCTGTGAGGCGGCTGCTCCACCGCCGCACCACCGTGCAGCCCAGTTTGTGTGCCACTCATGTCATGTGATGGGAGCAGAATTGGGTCATTCGGCCCATCATATCTAACTAGCCATTCAATTCCGGCTGATTTATCTCTCCCTCCTGCCCATTCCCCATTCTCCTGCCTTCTCCTCATAACCCCTGACACATACAAGCATATAAATTAGCCAGAATAAGCAGCCTACCAGAGAACGGAGAAATTCAGAGTCCAGAAGAGGAGGACAAAGGGATTAATTAGGAAAGGGAAAATAGATTATGAAAGAAAACTGGCAGGGAACATAAAAAGTGACTGCAAATGTTTTTATAGATATGTGAAGAGAAAAAGATTAGTTAACACAAATATATGTCCCTTGCAGTCAGAAACAGGTGAATTGATCATGGGGAACAAGGACATGGCAGACCAATTGAATAACTACTTTGGTTCTGTCTTCACTAAGGAAGACATAAATAATCTGCCGGAAATAGCAGGGGACCGGGGGTCAAATGAGATGGAACTGAGTGAAATCCAGGTTAGCCGGTAAGTGGTGTTAGGTAAATTGAATGGATTAAAGGCCGATAAATCCCCAGGGCCAGATAGTCTGCATCCCAGAGTACTTAAGGAAGTAGCCCCAGAAATAGTGGATGCATTAGTGATATTTTTTCAAAACTCTTTAGATTCTGGAGTAGTTCCTGAGGATTGGAGGGTAGCTAATGTAATCCCACTTTTTAAAAAGGGATGGAGAGAGAAAACGGGGAATTACAGACCAGTTAGTAGTTAATCGGTAGTGGGGAAAATGCTAGACTCAGTTATTAAAGATGGAATAGCAGCACATTTGGAAAGTGGTGAAATCATTGGAGAAAGTCAGCATGGATTTAGTAAAGGTAAATCATGTCTGACGAATCTTATAGAATTTTTCGAGGATGTAACTAGTAGAGTGGATAAGGGAGAACCAGTGGATGTGTTATATTTGGACTATCAGAAGCTTCTGACAAGGTCCCACATAAGAGATTAGTATGCAAACTTAAAGCACACGGTATTGGGGGTTCAGTATTGATGTGGACAGAGAACTGACTGGCAGACAGGAAGCAAAGATTAGGAGTAAACGGGTCCTTTTCAGCATGGCAGGCAGTGACTAGCGGGGTACTGCAAGGCTCAGTGCTGGGACCCCAGCTATTTACAATATATATTAATGATCTGGATGAGGGAATTGAATGCAACATCTCCACGTTTGCGGATGACACGAAGCTGGGGGGCAGTGTTAGCTGTGAGGAGGATGCTAGGACGCTGCAAGGTGACTTGAATTGGTTGGGTGAATGGGCAAATGCATGGCAGATGCAGTATAATGTGGATAAATGTGAGGTTATCCACTTTGGTGGCAAAAACAGGAAAGTAGACTATTATTTGAATGGTGGCCGATTAGGAAAAGGGGAGATGCAACGAGACCTGGGTGTCATGGTACACCAGTCATTGAAAGTAGGCATGCAGTTGCAGCAGGCAGTGAAGAAAGCGAATGGTATGTTAGCATTCATCACAAAAGGATTTGAGTATAGAAGCAGGGAGGTTCTACTGCAGTTGTACAGGGTCTTGGTGAGACCACACCTGGAGTATTGCGTCCAGTTTTGGTCTCCTAATCTGAGGAAATACATTTTTGCCATGGAGGGAGTACAGAGAAGATTCACCAGACTGATTCCTGGGATGTCAGGACTTTCATATGAAGAAAGACTGGATAGACTCGGCATGTACTTGCCAGAATTTAGAAGATTGAGGGGGGATCTTATAGAAATGTACAAAATTCTTAAGGGGTTGGACAGGGTTAGATGTAGGAAGATTGTTCCCGATGTTGGGGCAGTCCAGAACAAGGGGTCACAGTTTAAGGATAAGGGGGAAGTCTTTTTGGACCGAGATGAGAAAAACATTTTTCACACAGAGAGTGGTGAATCTGTGGAATTCTCTGCCACATAAGGTAGTTGAGGCCAGTTCATTGGCTATATTTAAGAGGGAGTTCGATGTGGCCCTTGTGGCTAAAGGGATCAGGGGGTATGGAGAGAAGGCAGGTACAGGATACTGAGTTGGATGATCAGCCATGATCATATTGAATGGCGGTGCAGGCTCAAACGGCCGAATGACCTACTCCTGCACCTATTTTCTATGTATCTATGTTTCTATGACACCCATACTAATGAAGAATGTACCTACTGCAGCTCTGCCTTAAAAATACCCGTGGACTTGGCTTCCACAAAGAATTTCACAGATTCACCACACTCTGACTAAAGAAATTCCTCCTCATCTTCCTAAAGCAGCCCGTCACAGAGGGGGTTCTGCAATCACGCATTATAATCGCTCCATTCTTTTAAATCGCTACCCCTGTAGATTGATGTGATTCCCTTTATCCTGTATCTGTACACTGTACATCTGCTCCATTGTGATCATGTATAGCCTTTCCACTGACTGCTTGGCACGCAACAACAGCTTGTCACTGTACCTTGGTACGCACAACAATACCAAACTAATCTTCAGCCCACGCCGACCAAGATGCCCCATCTCCTCTCGTCACGCCCTTAATCTGGGCCCCGTATCTGAGGAAGTATGTGCTAGTTTTGGAGTGGGCCCGCTGGAAGTTACAGTCATAGAATGATACAGTGTGAAAACAGGCCCTTCGGGCCAACTTGCCTCTGTCTCTCTGTCTGTCTGTCTGTCTGTCTGTCTGTCTGTCTGTCTGTCTGTCTGTCTGTCTGTCTGTCTGTCTGTCTGTCTGTCTGTCTGTCTGTCTGTCTGTCTGTCTCTCTCTCTCTCTCTCTCTCTCTGTCTGTCTCTCTCTCTCCCTCTCTCTCTGTCTCTCTCTCTGTCTCTCTCTCTGTCTCTGTCTCTGTCTCTCTGTCCCTCTCTGTCTCTCTCTCTGTCTCTGTCTCTCTCTGTCTCTCGCTATCTCTGACTGACCATGCACCAATCTCTGTGCACTTGCAGCTTGGCCGAAGAATGGCAGAACTCCCCTGTCGACCCCATGCTTTCGAAAATGATCCTGGCTTCCGAAAAGTAAGTACCTTTGGCGTCATGATGGCTCATCCCCTCAGAGTCTGGTTCCACTCGTGATTTAGTTTAGCTTAGTTTAGTTTAGAGATACAGCGCGGATACAGGCCCAGGTCTGCACGGACCATAGATCCGCGCACACTAACACTATCCCACACACACACTAGGGACAATTTTTATATTTGTACCAAGCCAACCAACCTACAAACCTGTATGTCTTTGGAGTGTGGGTGGAAACGGGAGTACCCGGAGAAAGCCCGTACGGTCACGGGGAGAACGTACAAACTTCGTTCAGACAGCACCCGTAGTCGGGATCGAACCACGATCTATGGCGCTGTGAGGCAGCAACTCCACCGCTGCGCCAAAATGCCTTTAGACTTAATAGATACAGACTTTATAGTCCGCGCCAACCAAGTCACCCAGTACACCAGCACTACCCTACACCCGCTGTGGAGCTAGGGATGATTCTGCATTCCCTGCAGGGAAGTGAGGAGTGGGGACGGGATGTTGCCATCCCTCTATCCCACGGAGGGGGGGGGACAGAGATAGGTGGAAGGAGAGAGGAGGGAGGGTGGGGAGAGGAGGAGAGAGGGGGAGGGGAGAGAGGAGGGAGGGGGAGGGGGTAGAAAGGGTGGGGAGGGGAAGGAGGGGGGAGGTGGTTGGGTGAGGGGAGGGGAAGGGAGGTGGTTGGGTGAGAGGTGGGAGTAACCATACATAACCATATAACAATTACAGCACAGAAACAGGCCATCTCGGCCCTTCTAGTCCGTGCCGAACACTTACTCTCATACAGTCCCATCTACCTGCACTCAGACCATAACCCTCCATTCCTTTCCCGTCCATATACCTATCCAATTTATTTTTAAATGATAAAATCGAACCTGCCTCCACCGCTTCCACTGGAAGCTCATTCCACACAGCCACCATTCTCTTCAGTAAAGAAATTCCCCCTCATGTTAGAAACATAGAAACAGAGAAAAATACGTGCAGGAGTAGGCCATTCGAGCCTGCACCGCCATTCAATGTGATCATGGCTGATCATCCAACTCAGTATCCCGTACCTGCCTTCTCTCCATACCCCCTGATCCCTTTAGCCACAAGTGCCACATCTAACGCCCGCTTAAATATAGCCAATGAACTGGCCTCAACTACCTTCTGTGGCAGAGAATTCCAGAGACTCACCACTCTCTGTGTAAAGAATGTTTTCCTCATCTCGGTTCTAAAGGAATTCCCCCGTATCCTTAAATTGTGACCCCTTGTTCTGGACTCCCCCAACATCAGGAACAATCTTCCTGCCTCTAGCCTGTCCAACCCC